>CM045913.1:11554263-11627442 GCA_025169955.1 Salix arbutifolia
TGTGGAGGTAGACAGATTCTTTATTAAGGAGAAATTGGATGAGAAAATTGTGGAGTTGCCTCAGATTCGATCAGAAGATCAGTTGGCCGATATCCTCACCAAAGCAGTTTCAAGTCGAGTGTTCTTAAATTTTTTGGGCAAGTTGGGCATGTGTGACATCTATGCACCAACTTGAGGGGGAGTGTTGCGATATTGGGTTGTAATTATTTCCTATTGTAAGAGATATTATTCGGTTAGGGAAATAATTTGATTATAGGAATAGCGTGATTGGAGGATCTCTCCATCTCTATAAATATGTACATGTGCAGATTACGAAAATGAATGAATGAAAAAATTCTTCTCTGATTTTCAAGTGTCTTAATATATTATAAAATTATTATAGAATCTGAATCATCATGATACGTCGATCCGGATCATTCAAATCCTAAACTAGTCTGAGTTGAAAAAATTAAAAAAACATGCCTCACTCAATAAAAAAAAGCTTAGACCAATTTAATAACTCGGACTTGATTGAGTCAAAATCTGATCATTAACTCGTTAATATTTTTTTATTTTTTTATAAAAACAATGTCATTTTTATTTATTTTTATATATAAGTTTTTTTCGGGTCAATCTGCATTAAATCTCCTTCATCGAGATATAAAACTAGGATGTTTACCGACATATATATATATATATATATATATATATTTGAATACAAGTTTTCTCTATATTTTCAACAGTTGAAATTTGCAAAAAAAGAAAAAAAAGTAATAAGTGAGCAATTAGTCGGATAATCTCGGAAACTAACATGACTGAAATGGATAAGAATACTCGCAAACGAATTGGCATATAAATTGGAGGGATCGAAGTATTGGAAAGTATCTTGACTTTCCACACAAGAATCAACAAAAATCATCAAGACAAATCTTGGGATTGATTTATTAGATAAATTCAAGGGATTAGTTTATTTATTCTGCAATAAATATAATCGATGTATTTTCTCTATTTATATGTAACATCATCCATTATAAATATGAATCTTTTATAATTTATTTGTGTACAAATTGAGATTCAATTTAAATTTTTTCGTGAGTTTTGTGATTACGGAATAGATCATTTTCATCACACCATGTTAGTTTTCATTTTTGTTTATGATTTTAAAGGTTAATTATTAATGCATAAAATGTCAAAGATACAAAAAAATAAATTAAAATATAAAATATTGGATAGATGTGTAGAAACTATATATAAATTCAAAATGAATAAATAATTATTTTTTAAAAAATAAAAAGTTATTTAAATATTATTAGTAATAAGATAAAACTTCATAACTCTGTTTGACACTAAGTTTCAAAAAACTTTTAAAAAAATATATTTTTATTTTAAATTTAAAAAAATTGATGTTTTTAGATTATTTTCTGCTGATATCAAAAACAGTTTTTAAAAAATAAAAAAATATTATTTTAATATATTTTTAAATAAAAAATATTTTTAAAAACAACATCCAATACAATAACAAACAAACAATTACTCAATGGTCATTTTGAAGATCCCCAGTCAAGCTCCTTCCATGGAGCATATTTAAAACATCAGAGGGGGTATTGTAATGGGAATCACTTTGTAAGCAGAGCTGCCCAGAGAGAGAGAGAGGGGCGTGGCCATATCGTCATCTTCTTGCATGTGTTAACAATCTCTATTCCCAATGAAAGTTAGAGAGAGAGAGAGAGAGAGAGAGAGAGAGAGAGAGAGAGAGAGAGAGAGAGAGAGAGAGAGAGAGAGAGAGAGAGAGAGAGAGAGAGAGAGAGAGAGATTGTCTGGGATACTTGGGACTGGGTGTCCTAAGATAAACAAACAGAAATAAAGAAAATAAACATTATGAAATATATATATACACACACTTCAAAACCCACAAACACACCATTTTTGTTGCCCTTTAAATTCCTAAATCAAAATGGATTATAGTCACACAATTCATCCTTGCGTTTCACAGTTGTTCACGTCCGTTCGCCTTTGATTCTTCGGTGGATCTTCCAAAAAAAAAAAAAAAAAAAAAAAGAACACGACTGACATAAAAAATGAAAGCACCATCAGAATACTTGTATATGAATGTCAGGTGCATATTATAGAATAGAGTTTGGAATACGTGAAATTTAATATTTCTGCTATAGTGATTAAATTTTCGATACATATAAAATAAATACAAATAACAAATATTAACTCTTCTGATAAATAAATAAATAAAACATTTTTGTTTGTAAGAGAAAATTTATTTTTACCAATAAAAAATTTATCATCATGGATGTCTGACTCGCACAAATTCCGACACCTAAAAAGCTTAGGTCATCATCATAAGGTAAAATTCATGGATCATTAATTAGGACAACTTGAGTTAATGTCTTTTTTATTTTATTTTTTATTTTTATCAAAACCACACCATCAAGTCAACTCCAAATCAAGGGCTTATGATTTATTTCTTAAGGTTGGGACTATAGTAAGAAAATGTATAAAGTAAAGGGACTAAATCTAAAATCAAAAGTTAGTTGTACTTGATTTATATGCTTCATGGATCCGCCGCTTCTTCAAAGTTCAATCTGCCACCTCTAAACATTTCAAACTCCTGTCCCTCCCTCCCTCTCTCATCTATAACTCCTACTACCACTAACACTTCTTCTGATCATCACCACCATTATCTTTGTTTCTTGTGTACATTCAAAGCAAAAGCAAAACGCTTACTAGACATGGGAAAGGAATATTGGAATTTTTGCGGTGGTGGTAAAACCTCCAAGAAAGAAGACGGTGGCGGTGAAGGTCGGAGAGAGGGAGAGAAAGATACCGGTGGTTTATCTACTGGTTGTGCTTGTGCCGTGTTTCAGCTATTTGCTTTACATCGGTTTCCATTAAACCATCAACAACAGTCTTCGAACGTTCTTCAGCCCAACTCTTTCCTTCCTGTGCAGGATCCTCCTATCCCAAGAGGCATGTAGCTCTTTTACCATTTCTCTTTCTCTTTTCGAAGAAACTTTGAGTAATTTGGTTTTTTTATATTTTTATTTAGGTGTTGAAGCACCAAGGAATAGCTTGGAATTGGAAGAGGACCCTCCATTGCGATCATCAAGAGACGAAAAATTCAATATCCCTGTAAGTTTTATTATGTTACTTAGCTAGCTAGCCAGCCACCTAGAGTTTTGTTTTTCAAAAACTTTCTATCTTTAGGAGCTTTATCACCTTCTTCTTTTCCTAAGAATTTTTATTCAGTAAAGTTGGTAATGATAACAATATTGATGATATATTTCTTTTTGAAAACCCCAGATTGGTATTCAAATTAAAACGAAAGGAGTTCCAAATGATTTATCTTCATCGGAGATCAGCTCTTCTCCAGGAACCAAGACACCAAATTTGGTAGCTAGACTTATGGGGCTTGATCTTCTTCCTGATCATCTTGCCAACTCGCCGAGCCATTCTTCTTCATCAACTCTTGGCACACCAAACCTTCCACCAAAATCTCATTCTCACAACCAGCATTGCAGACCTCAACAACCACGTCCTCTCCATGGCAAAAGAAGTAGCCCTCGAAGTTGTCTGGACCCTGATTTTTCAGGCACCCGTTCTTTGCCTGAGACACCAAGAATATCGTCAGCCAGAAGATCAGATGTCGAGCACCGTTTGTCACTCCAAATCAACAAAGAAAATGTAATTGAAGATTTGGTGCTCTCTCGCCTCTCATCTCTGAAAAGAATAGACCTCAAATTTGAAGAAGAGAGCAGAAGTCCAGGCCACTATGCGAGGCAAATTGTGAAACAGGTTAAAGAAAGCGTGGGCAGGAAATTTGGGTTGGATATTACAAACACAGACAGAAATAGAGAGAAAACAAGAAGAAGAGATCAAGAGCTTGAGCTTATTAGTCAATACAAGTCCAAGAAAATTCTCCCCAAAGCTCCAAGTAGCACAAAAATTGTTGATGTTACAGCTAATAGTCCAGGCCACCATTCTGTGACCACAACCTCGTGCTCTCCAAGATTGAAATTCTTGGAACCCAAAAACAAGCCAATCACAACTCTACCTTGCAAGGACCACAATAATAATTCTCATTCTCAAAAATCATCACTACTTCTGTCTCAAAACACCAAACCTTCGACAAAGCCAAGTTTGCCTCCGGCCCTCCTGCAGCATCAATGCCATCACCACCATCAGCAGAGAACTTTCAAGAAATTCAAGAAAGTGACTGAAGAAAAATTTGGTTCACCACCAATATCTAGACTGGTCAAGAAACCTCTAAAATCATCAGATATTATCAGAACCAACAAGGAAGATCCATTTGTACTTTCAACATCAGTTACAAGAACCAGCATTCCTGACAAGAAATGCAAGAAAATCCCATTATCAAGTGACCTCAACGTGTCTCCCCCAACTCTCCTTCCCGTCAAGAAAGACCCTACTCCTCCAGCTACAAAAATCCCTCAAAAACAGGTGCTACATGGCTACTTTCCCGTTCCTTTTCCAAAATTTTAGTTATTATATTCATATACACATTTTGCTTATTTTTCAAGAAAATAATTATTTTGTTTTTCTTGCATGCGTTATATATGTTATAAGTATAGGTATCAAATGTTGCTCAAGAATCGAAATGGAGCTCACAGTTATCTAGTTGTTCGAGCCAGTCGTACAAACAAGCACAAGCGACGCGTAGGATCGATTCCCGAGAAACAAACAATGAGGATAGGTATAATAACGGTGTCGCCACCAATATTATCCCCACCGGAGATGGAGGAGCATCAGGAGAAGAATATGAGTACATTACTAGAATACTAAAACGTACAGGTCTAGACAAGGATACCCCGGTGTCTTTTACGAGGTGGTTCTCTCCTTCTCATCCTTTAGACCTTTCAAGTTTTTACTACCTCGAGCATCTTACCACACGTAGCTATGCTACCAGTTCCTGTGAGAATAATCGCACCTTGGACCGTCGAAGCAATCGAAAATTGCTGTTCGATCTTGTTGATGAAATTCTGGTGGACATTCTGCGTCCATATATCAACATGAAACCTTGGAGTAGTACAAGGTTAGGCACATTTAGTCAGCAGGATCGAATTAGTCACATGAATGGGTCGCATTTGGTTCAAATGTTATGTGCAAAGCTAAGGAGCTTCCCTCGCGCTGATTGCCAAGATCTCAAAGACATTGATGGGTTAATAGACAAAGATTTGGCCGAATTGAAGGATCAAAATGATATTGCTTTCCGAGAAGAAGGTGAAAGGATTGTGATGGATGTAGAGAGGAACATCATGGACACATTAATACATGAAACGGCTATGATTTTTTATGGTGAATAACGAACTGGGTCGATTTATTACCATAAGTTCGACAATATTTGAGTACTAGAGTTATGGGGATGGATTCAAGTGATGGTAGAGAGACAAGAGATTGAGCAGAAGGTCACGTGGGTTATTCACGTGATGAGATGCTGCATGCTAGGGGGGGTCCACCAAACTAAAGGTTGGGACTTGTAAAAAAGAGATTTTTTTCTCCGACAACAACACACTTGCATCTCATAGGTTCTTAAAAGACAACAACAGTTGACACAGGATTCCATCTCCCCTCCCCTCTCCCCCTGTAAGCATATTGTAGAGTATATTTATCACCTTTTCCTTTATTTGATGATGTTCTTTTTAATCTTAAAACAGATTGGGTTCTTAGAAGTGGTCCTGTTATGGTGTAATATACGGTTTTGTACCTTCATCTGTGATTTTTCAGATTGTCATCAGATGGATCATCATGGTGTCCATGATTATGAAGTTTCACTCTTTTCTCAGATAAGTCCAATAAAATTGAAAACCCGCCATACTTTTGTTTGACCGAGCTCTCCCATCGGTATAATTTATACGCCGTATCATATAATTTATTGCGCCGAACTTAATTAAAAGAGCACTTTAATAATGTTGATCTTACAGGTAACCAACGTGGAAAAATCTGCCCTTATGTTGTGGTCGATCGTATATATAATTGCTGTGTGTGATCTCCGTTTTGATAGAAGAAAATTAGTCGACCGCAGCATCATCCAGATTAAAAATATATAATTGACTAGTTTATTGAATTCGAGGACCCATTTAGTGATGTCTCATTAAAAAGTTTATATAAAAATTATTATTCATTAATAAATTCTCATTTAATATTTAAATTTTTTAAATAATGTAATTATTTTATCTATACAAGTTTTTAAACCGGGAGAGTTTTCATTTGAGATGATATATACTAAGAAATTGAATTCAAATAATTGAATGAGAATAGAGGTTAGTGTGGTTAAATAAATAAACCTAACATAAGTTTTTTAGTTTCAATTACATTTGTAATTGTAAAGTCAAATATAAATACTTATGAAACTTAATTTTAAAGCCAGGTCAAGAAAAGAAACGAGATTGAAAACTTTCAACACAGTTTCTAATTATTTCACATTTCAGGATAGATTTGGATAGGATTTCTTCATGGGAATCTGAGCTTGTAAAAGCGCAGAAAAGAGAAAAGAGTAACTGCTTAAAAAGATGGTGTTGCGTGGACCCGAGACATACACATATATTTACACTTGAACTTCAAAGCCTCCTCCAAGTTGAGTGACCAATTTGTAATGCAGACAACGTGGGTAAGCCAAAACATCTTGTATTTGTTTAGATAGATAGATAGATAGATAGATAGATAGAAGAAACCCTTTAATTAGAAGATTCTCAAAAAAGTGGAGGAAACAGTTTCGGAGAAAAGCAGAAAGTAAATTCAATAACTTGAAATGTATTTGTAAGTATAATGTTTAATAACACATGGTCGATCATAGGTGAGAGGTATATTCAAATTCTTTTATATATATATATATATTTTAAGTTTAGAATATTTTAGAATTAGTACATAAAAGAATTTACTAAATTCTTTTAAACTCATCAAGAAGATGAGGAAAGCCCACCTCTTCGATTCATTTTAAAAAATAATAAATTTTGAAATTAACTCGAGAATATCTTCAATAAAAAACAATATCATACAGTAAGTTGTCAACTCCTATTAACACTTCTCTGAAATATATACTGTGCGGCTCTCACATCCGGTATGTGCTGATTTTCTTGTAAGCTGAACCAGGCCGACAAGGTTTTGTGAGTTGTGACAGTGCTCAGGATAGACCCGTCCGAATACTTCCCCTTCTCAATTTACAGAAAGAAGAGTAGAGGCCAGGTGGGGGTCAGTGATGGCTTGTTGACTGTATTACGTGTCACTTGCTAGTTACTACCAATAGCCATCTGTCTTCTCCATTATGCATCATGTTTGGGGTGTTTGTTATCATTTTAAAAATATTTTTGAAAAAAAAAAAGAATTTTATATTTTTTATATTAATTATTTTTTTGATATTCTAAAATTATTTTCATGTGATAATATCAAAAATAATTTTTAAAAAATAAAAAATATTATTTTAATATATTTTTGAACGAAAATTACTTTAAAAAATAATTTCAACTACAATCTCAAACAAACACTTAGAGTAAATATGAGGTGTGCAAAATAGAAAGTTAAAAATAAAAAATATTATTTTAAAGTAAGAACATCTTAAAAAATATATGTTATTTTAAAGAGTTAAATTGATAAAATAATATTTTGAATAATATAAATATAGTTTTAAATGACTTTTTTATTGGAGTATTATTAATAAAAATCATATCTATACTATTTAAGATGTTATTTTATTAATTTAACCTTTCAAAATAGCATTTCTCCATGGAGATGTTTTAACCACACTAAGTAGATGTTACGAGGTTATTTACCCGCGCGTTGCGCTGAGTTTTTTTTTAAGTAGAAAACTAAGTAATTTTTTATGTGTTGTAATTCATTATTTTAATATTTAAATAATAAAAATTTAATAGATCAAATCTGTTAGAAATGAGTTTCTTTTCCCGCTTCAAAGGAACAGTGTAATCGAAATGCAGGGGAAATAGTTCGTATATTTTTGAATTGTAGGTAACCTGGGTAAATTTTTCTACTCATTTTGTTTGTAAGTTGTATTTTTTTCCCCAGTAATATCATATCTGAAATATATATATTTTTTTTTTACAAAAACAATCTCAAATTCAACAACCAAATATTTCTAAGAAATAAGCTTAAACAAAAGAGGACAGAATTAGAATTATTATTTTTTATTTATTTTATAAGATTTATTCCTCGTGTTATTATATTAAAATTATTTAAGAACACTTATATTATTTGTTTGTTCTTCCAAAAATCTAAGGTCATTTTTTTTGTCTATATATATATATATATATATATATATTTTCAAATGCTAATATTAAATAAATATTAAAGTATATAATTAGTCTCACATATTTATAAGAAAAAAACCTAAATAAATGACAAAATAAAAATAAATATACATAGATTAAAAAAACTTTGACCTGAAAGATAAATAAAAATAATCTAAAAAACAACAAAAAAATAATTATAAATATCATTTTTTAAATGAACATCAACACAAACTAAAATGTTAAGATTTAAAAAAACCTTAACAACAGTAGAGATAATAAAAATTGGTGAGGCTATAATTATTGTTAGAAAAAAAAATCAAGAATTTTTTATTTTATAAGATTTATTACTTATATTATTATATATTTTAGAGCAATGACAATAATGCCCCCCAGGTTTTATATATATATATATATATATATATATATATATATAAAGGCGCTAATATTAAATAATTATCAAAAAATATAATTAGCCTGACATATTTAACAGAAAACAAAACTAAAAAATAATTGTTTTTTTATGTGTTGTAATTAGTTTTTTTAATATTTAATTAATAAAATTATAATAGATTAAATCTGTTAGAAATGATTTCCCCCCCTTAAAAGGAACAGTGTAATCGAAATTCAGGGGAAGTGGTCCATATATTTTATAATTGTAGATAACTTGGGTAAATTTTTCTACCCATCTTGTTTGTAAGTTGCCTTTTTCCCCAGTAATATCATATTTGAAATGAGTTATTTTAATATTAAATTGGTGAGGTCATAATTATTGTTATATAAAAATATTCTATAATTTTTTTATTTTATAAGATTTATTACTCATGTTATTATATTATAATTAATTTAGAGCAATAACAATAATTTTTTCTCCCAAAAAACCTAGGTTAAATATTAATTTTAAAATTATTACCAATAAAAATTAAAATATAAATATTTTAAAAAATTAATAATAGTGGAAATAATAAAAATTGGTGAGATCATAATTATTGTCAGAATTATTATTTTTTATAAGATTTATGACTCATATTATTATATTAAAATTATTTCAATACAATGATAGTATTTTATATATATATCAATCTTAAAATGATCATTAACACAAATTAAAATGTATAAAAAAAATTAATAATAGTGGAAATAATAAAAATTGGTGAGACCATATTTATTGTAAAAAACAAAATTGCATAATTTTTTTATTTTATAAGATTTATTACTCATATTGTTATATTAAAAGTATTTAAGAGCAATGATAGTAAAATTAAATAAATATCAAAAAATATAATTAGTCTGACATATTTAAAAGAAAATAAATCTAATAAATAATCATTATAAATATTTTGAATGTCTTTCAATAATAATATCAAATTATGTGACTTGAAGGGGAAAAAAAGATAAATCATAATAATTATTAATTTTTAAATGATTACCAGCACATATAAAAATTTGAACATTAAATAATAAACTTAATAACATTAGAAATGAAGAAAATTTGAAAATAGAAACTAATACCATGTATATATAAATATGGACAGAAATATAAAAAAAAATAAAGGAATTAAAAGTATAATTGATAAAATTAAAAACAAACATATATAATAAATATAATTTGAAGGACAAAATTGAAATAAATCCAAACATGGATACTAATGAAATTAAATAATTTGAAAGAAAACCAAAAATTAAAAAAATTAGGACCGAAATGAAACTGAAATTTATACTTAATTTGCATGGAAGGATAAAATTGAAATAATTCAAAACTTTGATACTGAAAATTTTATGGATTCCAGGCCAATTAGAGAAATTCGAAGTTTGAGGACTTAAATGAACGTAAAGTATATCATTAATTTCAATTGAAGGACGAAATTGAAAGAAATCAAAACCTATATAATAACAATAAGGACCATAAAAACACAATTTCAAGTTCAGGGACTGAAGTGAAAATGCAAAAAAAACAGTTGTGCTGACGTCAGCCAACGCAGGGAGGAGAGAAAAAAGGGGTGAAAATATTCAAACGACCATTACAACGTCTACGGCCATAGTGTGCTTACACGCGCCGCACCGGTGGTAAGAGGACGGTGATGAAAAGCATTCTAGACGCCGGTTGGGTATTTTTGGACGCCGGAATACGCCGCACGCGCCTCTAGAACAGCGCGTGAGCGTTGAAAACCGACGGCGCGTCTTGCGACGCGCTTGCAATAAATCAGCGGATTTTTTTTAAAAAAAGGTCAATTACGGGGGAACCCCTCAACGACAGAACGTGATTTTGTCTTTTTGTGGGTCTAAAATGGTTATTTGCACTTTCAAATAAATATAAAATATTGAATGGACCGGTTGTTGGTCCGGACCGAAAGTGTGCAATTACCGCGGAACCCCTGAACACTGGTGCATATTTTTGTCTTTTTCGAGGGACAATTTCAATAATGCACACCGTAAAAAGAAAAAAACAGGCCGACGAACCGAAACAAACCGACCGAACCGAATCGAACCAAAAATTGAGCATAACAGTAACCGTGAATAGTGATTTGTGAGAGGGTGAACAGTAACTGACTCTTGATGTGTTTTAGCTGTATAGATAATAATGATTTCCTCTCAGATATTATTTGACAATTATTTTCTTACATATTAAGACATAGTTATAAATTTTTGTTTGTTTCATAACCGAATTCAAGAACTAAATCATCTATTAGATGAGATCAATATAACTACAATTTAAGTCGCTACATGAAACTTTGCTCAAATGAGATCCAAGATCAATGGATAAATTTAATAATAGAGAATAAATAAAATCATTTTTTGCCTAACTTAAATAAAAATAAATTTAATTAATGAAATGATTGTAATAATAGAAATAAGCTTATAAAACAATTTAATGACTAGATAAGACTTTCAACATAGTAAAGTTGAAGAAATAAGCTGGTACAATTATCAAAATGGAAAATAAAAAAAATAAAGAAGAAAAGTAACTAATGAGATGATGGAGAAATAACAAAGTTTTGATTATAACACTTGTATTACCATAAGAAAGATTTAAATGAGATAAATTCATAGACACCAAGAAACTCTGATTTTGAAACTCTAGATGAGTCATATACATTATTTAAATTCGATCACCCCCCACATGTGTAACACATGCCAATTTTAAAATTCTCTTAGTTGATTTTTCTTTTATGGAATGTGCATGTATTATATGTGCTTTTGTTTAGAAATTAATAGCTTTGATGCTCGCGCTTTGCTATCGGACTTACAAGTAAATTGATATTTCAAATATTAACGATTGACATGAAAATTCTTATAAATATTTTAAATACTCATCAATTTTAATTAGGAGCATTTTATCACTATAGACAAGTCTCATATCCAGTATAAGTGAACTTTGTTAGAGCATCTAAATAGATTTTTTTCAGCTAAAATTTATTTGGCTAAATGAGCTCATAGCATATAGAGGAATTGAATTTATTGTTATGAATAAATTCCAAACCAAAACACTTGCTAGGAAATCACCAAATTCATAAACCACAGAAAAGCAACCTATCTCAAGTACAACATGTTAGGGATATCAATATTTACACCAATTACAATTAGTCCTTTACCCTATAAACCTTTGAAGAAAGACTAGCACAATCAAATTTTCTAGTAACCTCAACCAAATAACTAGGTGACGATTCCCAAAACTCAAATATCATTGCGCTGACTCAGGACTCCTTTGAGATATGTTTAATTTTTTTTAACTTTCAAGGATTGTTTCTTTGTGCTTTTAGTTATTATTTTTTTATATGTGATCAAATACAAAATTATTTCTCGACTTATATGATAATAATGAATTTTTTTTTACAATTATCAAATTGCACTTTAATGCCAACATTAAAAAAACTCAATACACGTGAAAAATGCAAATGCAGTCATGCACACGTAGAATTCAAATGATTTTAAAAAATCAAATCAAATTTGCATGTGGGCTGGCAACATGTATGAAGCTTTATAATTATGCTTGCCAATCAATGATGCGATGTGATGTGTGAGAGAGCACCGATGGAAGCTTCTATGGTTGATTGACCAATTGTCCCTTGAATGATGTTGGTGCTGTTTACAACAAAGCTACTCCTTGGTTGTCACAAGCTATAGTATTTTCTAAAATGATTTTTTATTTAAAGATATATTACATTATTTTTTATATTTTTCAAGATATTTAAAAGCATAGGTCAAACACCCCTATATCATTACTTTCTTCTGTAGGGGTATGTGACCTATGTTTGAGAAAAAAGATTTATGTAGTGGCCACTATTTTCAGGTGAGGGATACCTTTCTGGGGCATGTCCAATCAATGAGGGTATTAATAATGTTGACAAATGCTATATGCAAATTTATCTAATTATCTAATATATAATGCTGGTTTGAAAGAATGATTGATATTATTTTTTAAAATGTTTTTCATTTAAAAATATATTATAATCATAATTTTTTAAATAAAAAATTATTTTTAATATTAACACATTAAAATGAACTAAAAATTACAAAAAAATCAATTTAAAATAAAAAATATAATTTTAATTTTATTCAAAATTGTTTTTGAAATCCAGTGACAAACACCATAATATAAACTTGCAATGGACTTTATAACGTGAAATGAAGGGATGATAGATGATTCAAAACTTCAAAATTCTTTGAAATATTACTCGAATTTAGATTTATTAATTCATATAGTAAAGAGTTTCGTGGGTTTAATTGCCGGGGACAACTATTCATGACAAATAATGGGAAAAACATTGTGTGATCATAATATCTACCTTTTTGTTTTCTTCTCTTTGCTAAAATATCAAAGGTAGAGATGGAATTATCATCATTTCTACCTTTTTATCTTTGATGGGAATAATTATTAATCTTTTAGAATAAATAAGCTTTTTAATAATCTTTGTATATGAAATTTTGTTAAACAAGATCTTCTTAACAAATATTTTCTCAATTCTTATAACTTACAATTTAAATCTATTTAATAATCTCATTAATCAAAATAAAAAATATATATTTTATCATTTGAATATATATATTAAAAAATAATATTAAACTTGAATTTTCGAATGATGTTGAAAAAACGCATTTCTCACATTAATGTAGCGAATTAGCTAGCACAATTAGCTCAAACATTATAATATATTTTATCTATCCACAGCTAGCAAGCACACTATCAATTCTTGTTACTCGTCAAGGAAACCAAGACACAAACTTAATTAAATGATTTATTTTTTAAACTGCTGCCAAATATTACCGTTCTTTCCCCCTTATGCAGTATTATAGTACGCCTTAAGGAGTGAAATTTGCGCAAAACTTGGCAGATTCCCCTGCATTAATTGTATTCCTGACTAATTCACTGACTCTGAAATCAAAATTGGAAGATAGTAAAGGAAGAGGGAGAGGATACATTTTCCAAATTCAAAGCGGTCCACCTTTAGGGTGTAACGATTATACTATTAAGCTATCCATATGTGTCTGTGTCGTATATTTGAGGGAGTAAAATATACCTAAGCTATCTACATGCCTAAATCATGCAAATAAATTAGTGAGGAGCGGTCTTATTTCCGCCCCTTGCAGTGCATTAGTCGACAAGAAGATAAAGCTTAATTAGTCAACATTTCTTCATCCCATGACTTTATATAATAAGATATGTTTGGATCTTAGTAATTGTAATTTACTGAATTATTATACAATAGAGGAAGTCAACAAAACTTCTAAAAAATACACCCATGATCATCAAATGATTTCTTGAGTTGTGATACCCTAGTGCTTTTAAACATTTCATTGATTCTCTCGTCATAAATAAGCACACAATAAAGAAATCTTTCTGTTTTGAGCAAATTACGCCTTGGACGATCAACAAGAGGTTGCACTCACTAGTCCTTAAATTTGAATTTGAAACCTCATAATCAGAATTCGAAGCTTTAACTATCAGATTTTTTCATTAAAAGTCAGTAATCATTCCTCAAATATTAATTTAGTAATTAAACCTCGAAATTCTATTTGCAATAAACATAATTATATCCCTTTTACTTGCAACAAAACAAAATAGATTGTTAGCACACACCAACACTTTTTTTTTTCTCATCGACTTGATTGAAGATCTATTGGGTTTTGAGCTACAAAATAAGATTACCTCTCCTTATTAAAGCTTTGTATCATCAGAAAAGTCAAATACTTTGTTTCGTTATTTTCCTCATGGCGAAGACTTTTATTACACATTTAAACAAATTGTTTTCATGGAGACCAGCAAGGGTAAGTAGAACAGAACATACGAGGAAAATATATCCTCGTTGTTTTATTGCATTTTATATGTCTCCCTTGTTACATACCATACATTAAATTATGGAGCTGAACAATTATTTGATGTTGGCAACAATAATAGCTAGCATTCCAACATGAAAATGAATCATGTTTAGATATAAATCTGTAAAAGCATTAGAAAAACTACAAGCAGCGCATCCGAGGCAGTCCAATGTACAAATCAGTCTCCACAATATCTGAACTCTTGCTACATGAGCTCAAGTATGAAACCACTTGGTTCGATTGCTGCAATGGCTGTGCACCACACTAAACCATCACCAACACAAAAATTTCAACAAAACTTCCAAACAAGCCATTAAAATTGCTGACAAATGACAAGAAGAACAACCCATTATGGGAGATTAGAACCGTTTTGATATTGTAGGTTAACTCACGAGCACGATTGGTTTAGCCAAGCTCAGTCGGATCAAAATCAAAATCAATGAATTTGTTTTGATAAATAAAGCGAGGTGTTTTATTGTTTTAAAAAATAAATTCAGATTATTCTAGTGATCCACAAATAACTTAATAATAAATCATATAAAAAAGCCGAGTCAAACAGCTATTATCGTATCTCTAACCTTTAATCATGTTATATTCCAAAACCAAATGATTACCTGTTTAGTTAACCTTGCATTCTCCATTAACAACAATGTTTCCTGAAATAAGAATGAGAAAGCGATTATAAGAAATTGCTTCCATATAGCTGTAAGGCTAAACCGATACCTCTAATCACCTCTTCTTGCAGCTGTTTTATCTGCTCCTCGAATAACTGAGTCTGAATCATAACCAATATAAAAACATTTAGCTTTTATATTTACTGATTAATCTCAGAACTCCTAATTAGGCAATCCAAAGCTATCCATAATCTTCTATCAGTTACATTTGACATAGTTTCTTAAGAGAACACATACCTTTCTGGCCCTGATATTGCTTAAACTGATCTCAAGCTGGTTGCCAATGTCTTGGAGCTCTTCGGGAGAGCATGAATCTAAATCTTTCCCTAAAAGCTTTCTGTGAAAGAAATTTCAGAAGTTTAGTCAGACCCAATACTGCACACACCAGGCATATATAATTTCTATATATGTAGAGAATTGAGAGGAGAGGAATTAATCAAACTAAGTTACTCACCGTTGCAAAATTTCGAGTATCTCAATCTTCTTTGCCATGTTTGCTGATTCGTGTCTTAATTGCTGCATGTCGAATTACTTACGGTGAAGAAATAGTGATTAACAAAGGAAGAGGCAATGCCATAAAACTTAATGTAGACAGGGTAGGTTAGAGATTAAACCAAACAAAATATTAAGGTACAACTGCATCTAACAATGACTTTTGTTGGAAAATATTAATCAAGTTGTCAATTTTAGCATGAATCTTTTCCGTTTAGTTAATAAAAAACACCACACCAAAATGAATCTTATACTGGCATGATCATGGAGTCTAAGTTGCACGGGGTAATTGCACCACGTTAAAACCCGGTCTGAACTGATATGTCGAGCTATACCTAATTGACTACCCTTCTAGTTTAAGTACTTGGATGTCAAAACAAGTCAACTAGAAGTTGATCAATTTGCAATTCGATTGAGGTTATGAAAAAACAATTGATTTCTTATTTTTTTTAAATAATAATATTATTTTAATATTCTTTCATTAACATAGATTAACTCAAGTTATAATCATAGCAAGTGTTTATGTCGGTATAATTACAATTAGTGTTTTTGTTGATGAGGACATTGTTGATGGAGTCACCGATGAAAATTAAATTACTAACGATTATTTTACTAACAAATATTTTTCTTTTATGTACTGGTCAAGAAACCAATTACCGATGGAATGTTCGTCAATAAAACAATTAATTCTAGTAGTGTTAAATTACTTTATTCGTAACCCAAATCTAAGTCAATTTCTATTATGTTTGATATATATGCATATATCATCACATTTATGCTATATTCCTTTCATATCACTATAATTAACAGATCACAAATGAAATACATTCTTACATATAGTACCATTTTCCTCGAAGATTGCACCAATAATTAACTGCATGTATTATAATCTGCAAGCTGTTTGTGCAATTTTATCATGTAAACCCTAGCTATGGTTGAGAATAATATCAAAAAAGAATAACTCCTAAACATATCCCATGTCAGTTCTCAAAACTTCAAGTAGTTTAATGCTAATTTATAGCATGAGGATTTTCATGAATAATATAAGCTCTCAATTACGTCTAATATCTTGTGACAAATCCTTAATGTGTATAGCCAATGGTTGCACCTTTTAGTAAATTGAGAACTAAAATTGTAACAAACTCTTGTGCAATTTCTCGAACCAGACAATCACAAAGTCTTAAAAATCTAATTACATATATAGATTCACAAGATAAAAGGCCTAACCTCCTTATATTGTTCCACATCAATCCTGTCAGTGTGCAATTGCTTTGCATTTTTACGGTACCGATCAATCGTCTTTTGTATCCTGAAGCATCCCAGATATAAGATAGATAGCGTCAAATCATGAAGCTTTCCTTTATCTCAAAGGGAATAAGGGACAAGAAAACTAGAAGAAACACTATATAATGCCTGTAAATCTTGACTATAAGTTGAATATAACATTGTTTATATCTCCTTGTTAAATCTTGCAAGGATTAACTCCCTATGCATGGCATCCAAGTCCCTACGTTGCAGAAAACATAAAAAGAAAGCAATTGGTAATGGTCTCTTGGTGTTTTCTATCTCACGGGATCGATTTTTAATAAATATTGAAAAGTATTCTTTACTTTCCATGTAAAAGGTAATCTTAATTTATTGCCATGATCATATTATTTCACGTTGTAATATCCCAGTCTCCAGTCCTTTCTAACGTAACAGTCAGCTTACCACTAAAGTATCTGTTAAGGAACCATCTCATCTAAAAATTTAAGTTGATAGGTGAAGTCCAGAATATGATTTATATTATTCTCTAACACACTCTCTCAAGTGAAATCTCTTCAGGCTTGAAACTTGCACACAGGTCCATTCTATCTTGTGCTTGATTTTTATCAAATAGAATGAGGGTGGTGAGATTCGAACTCGTGACCACTGTGTCAACAAGGCTCTGATACAATATTAAGGAATCATCTCACCTAAAAGCTTAAACTGATAGGTGAGGCTCCAGAATATAATTTATATTATTCTCTAACAGTATCTACTTTGATAATATATATATATATTCGATGCATGGAACATTTTATAATTTATAAAGTGACTTTAAAAGGAACTACAACTTCTTATGAACAAAATTCGAAGGGCCGGGCATAATTTGTGTTAGTGTATATTTGGTAGCTCAAGGATCTAAACCGAACCGAACCAAGAGGAAAACCCAATTGGAGAAGAGAACAGAGAAATGATAACGAAAACAGAAGCTTACATGCAAAAGAAAGACTATAGTGTAAGGGTCAGAAAATTCTAACACAAGAACCATGCAGTAGCTTCATCACCAATCGATTCAGAGAAGCAGCTTGCAGTAACAGGCTCTCATGTCGAAAAGTCATAAAAAATAGCAGCAAACAAAAAGAGGTGCATCGTGTGGAGCCACCAGCAAGCATTTTTCAAAGCCTCTATTAGTAGCTTAAAAGTTTGCACAATTTACTATACAGGACTCGAATTTTTCTGTAGAGTTGGCCAGTGATAACAGCTAAATATACCTTAAACTCACATCAAGATTGAACATTTCTAACAATACTTGTTTCTTATTTCGATTGGTTTATATATTTTTAATTAATGTTCTTAAACACAACTTAATTAATTAGTACGAACACAGATGCTCCACATGAAGAAAATTAATCTTGCAACAAAGCATGCCAACAGTAGCTGATGGATGAAAACAAGAAGATTATATATGGTCCCTCCAGTTGCTTTTAGCTCATGGATTGTAGTACCTCTTGTTGAAAAATGAAGACTAAAGATTGATTCCAAGCCTACAATTAATGTCAGGATTTTTACTATCTTTAAATTATTATGTTTCCTAAATAAGATCATATTGATTGATCAAAGTTCTAGTTTCCATTTTAAGTATTTTTCTATTTAGATTATAGAAGAGGAAGTTGTAACCAAATAGGAAAACCCTATTTTGTAACACTTCATATTTTCATTATAAATCAAAGAAGAGGGATAGCAGTAACCTCACCTTTGATTCTGCTCATTCTTGCTATTTCCTAGTGTTCTTCATTGTTCTTTATTTTAGCACAATTCCAGTTTTGAATTATATAGATTTTTGTTTCTTTGATTTCCAACACCTCTCACACACGCGTTGACTAGAAGATGAGGTCTCATACAGGCATTTCAATATCACTCACAAACAAGAACTAGCCATGGCACATGAGACAAGGAACAATACAAAGCAAAGGCATCAAAATTCTTTCACAGCATAAGATGTTATTAAAAGCAAAGAAGCCATCAACTAAACTATAAATTACAAGTATATAATGAATCCATGGTCTTAAAATTTGATTTGGAGTTAATTAATGAACCCGATTCTCTATCTGGTTTTTTTTAACAGGAAGCAAATTAAAAGCAGGTTGAGAAGCAATACCAAACACAGCTTTAAACACAATAGTAGGACTAATCTGTATAAAAGTCTCCCAGTGAATTATTGTCCATTTTTATTTACATGCCAAGAAGAATTCTTTATTTATTTGAACTACAAAAGAAATGTATGTAAAAGAATGTTCTTTCGTCCATCAATTTTTATACAACTAGAACCAATTGGCTAAAACCAGAAGTACAGTTACTAGCACCATTTTTTCTTAATTTCTCAAAGCAAACAAATGGCCATGATCCATTTCTCAGGAAATCATTAATTTTAGCCCTACATGCCAAAGATCAGAAAGGAAAACATGACTATATAAAATGTTTCAATCTATCTGATAACTCAAAGCACACTTCCTTTTGATATGCAGATCTGAAAGGACCGCTGTAAAATCTATATGGTGAAATTTAATGAATTGAAGTGTCATCTTTTCCCTCGATATAGGACCCCTACAACATCGTACATACATCTGTCTTAACCGTTGACTCTGGCTGAATAAACTTGGGTCAACAAAGAAATAGTATCAGCCACACAAGCAATAAAACAGTACAGTGGATGACAGATTCTTCGATTCACAGGCCATGGAGAATGCAGCAAAGTTTTCATGCCATCAACTCTATTAATTATTTGAATTCACTCTCCTTAATTTAGGCATGTACTTCGAGAGTAAAATAAAACAGTAAAGCTTACAGCCATCTTAATACAATATGCACTCTGCATCTCTCCCTAAAGCTTCCTAATTAGCTAATCCATCAGCAAAATCATTAGCTTCTCTAAAGACATATCTTTATTTAATAATACTGATCTTTTTTATATATTATTCATCATGAAAAACAAGGTCAGAGTAACCAAGGAAGGAGAAAGAAAAAGAAACATACTGATTAGCGCTTGCGAAGAGTGTTCCTTTCTGGGAAAATATGATCACTGCAACTTCAGCATCGCACAGAATTGATAGCTCGTAAGCTTTTTTCAATAACCCATTTTTTCTCTTGGAGAAAGTCACTTGCCTGCTTGTTGCATTCTCTATCCTTTTCAGCTGAACCTTTCCTCTCACCATGTCCTCCTAGTTCAAATATTCATAGATAATTTAAACCAAGTTATAAAGGATTTCCAGAGAAACCCTAAAGTTAGAATACAAGAAAAAAGAAAGGAAAAAGGAGCTAGTATAACTTTTTACAACACAACCCCAGAAATCTTGTGTTTGAGCTAAAGAAAATTTCACAACAATCAACAAAATTCCAAATAAACTAGAAATCCTTACAGAATGGACGCTAGGGATGATTAATCACATGAAAAGGCACACAAAAATTTAGTTTAAAGTCTTATGGTAAAAAACCAATTCATGAAGAGAGAGAGGGGGGGGGGGGGGGCTAGAGGAGGAGGTATATATATAACGGGAAAGGATCAAAGAAGGTGAAAAACCCTAAAATAGTAAGATTCACATAGCAGCAGAGGATATTCAGATTGGTGGGTTGAAGATTGATGAATGGATAGGTAGATGGATAGATCTCTTTATTCTATGACCAAAAACTCTCTATCTTCATCTATCTTCAATGCTCTCAAAAACAAGAAAGGAAAAGCCATACATGTTTCCAAAAAAATAATCTAAACTAAGAAATGTAGATGCTTCATTGTCTTGTCTACCTTTATGTGGCCAATTTAAGAAGAAAGAAAACACAAAGAAGATAGATAAGGAAAGGAAAAAAAAACTGAAGTGATTAAAATATTTAAAAGCTAAGAAACACGTAAAATTAAATTAAAAAACAAAAAGAAAATATGGAGAGTAGTTATTATCAATCGACATGTCTCATTCATCGTACCAGGATTTATGTAAAGGATCCATAAAATCTTGACACGTTAAAAGATAGTCACATCGACCAATGATTCACGTGGGTCTTCTGCCTGTACAGTGGGTTTTTTTTTTTATCATTGAGAAATCGATTAAATAAAACAAATGAATAATTAGAATAGCAAAGTTGTAAACTAGTAAAGGTTGTTCTTTCATCCACATAAGTATTGTATATTTGCTAAACATTTATAGGTGTAAAACTCAACGTTCTATAGTGGATTGATCTGGTAGTGTGTTTTTGGCGTTAGGATAGCTTTTGTAATTGTGGTTTTAAAAAAATAGTTTTTACTTTTGATTTAAGTATTTATTTAGGAATATGGTTGAGATTATTTTTTTAAAATATTTTTTATTTAGAAATGTGTTAAAATGATATTTAAAAAAAAATTGACATCAGCATACAAAAATAATCTAAAAACATAAAAAAAAAATTAAATAAAAAAAAATTGAATTTTTTTTCAAAAATATTTTGAAACGCAATGTCAAATACTCTTTTAAGATAACTTTTTGCATGTAAAATAAATTAAAAAACAGGTCCCTATAAATAAATAAATAAAACTTATTTTTTTAGATTTTACAATACAAAAATTTGAAACACGATAATACTCAATTGCAAATGTATCGTTTCTATAAATGTATCCCATTGTGACATTGGAATCCCAACATAGCATTAATTCAACGTATAACCTTGGCATATCTGCTAATGTAATCTCTGAAATATTAATTTATTGACGGTTAGATGAACAAACATTTCCAGCATTGATCTGTTTTTTTTTTTTTTTTATAATGTTGGAGAGAATACATTAAAAGCACTAGCTAGCACCTGTAAATTGATGACGAACTAGCAAAAGAAAGAAACATGCAATTTGAAATACACAAAAAAAAAGGTTGAAGTTAAAAAAAAACCATAATATCATAAGTTTTTTTTCTATAATATTAGTATTTTGATCAGTTATATCTTAACTAATTTTATGGATATTAGAATGAATAATTAGTTATTAGTCTCCAATAAATTTTACCGCTGACAGACCACTAAGGTATGGTTAATCTTATAAATAAGATTTGTTACTCCTTCCATCTAATTCAGTATACCATTTAATTTGTTGAAAGATTCATGGATAGTCGTTATTTTTATATATATAAAAAAATATAATTCAGAGCATGAATCGATGAGATTTCATAGCAAGACAACTCCATAATAGTTTTGGTAAAAATTAACGTTGTCAAAACAAAAGAGGTTGGTACGTAAATGTGAATTAGGGAGGAAGAGACTTGATAGTCTTAAAGTTACGCAAGAAATTGATTAAAGATGACGATGATTAGCTGTGACAGACTGGTAGGTGTGGAGTAGGGTCTACGCTCTCCATTTCCCATTACGAAGGAGGAGATGTCTGGGACCATGCAGCTGGATGTTGATAGGGGTCCTATCTGCTGTTAAATTCGCACCAGACAAAATAAAACGTTTCGATCAACCAGAGGTTTTCCGATCTCTGTTGGATTCGCACTCACCAGACAGAATAAAACGTTTCGATCAACCAGAGGTTTTCCGATCTCTGTTGGATTCGCATTCACCAGACAGAATAAAACGTTTCGATCAACCAGAGGTTTTCCGATCTCTGGACAAGATTATACGACACATGCTTATGATGCTCTGTTAACATAGAAAGAAGAAAGTGTGAAGCTGAAAAAAATTCATTCGGAACCCCTTCGATCTTGGTGTACAGGAGGGGCGTTAGATTCTAGTTTGCTTAGATCTCTAGGAAGGTTGTTAAAACGTTTTTTTTGTTTTTACATGACATGAAAAACATCGTATAAATTTGAATTGTAAAATCATAAAATCACAAGTAACTTTTTTATAATTAAATATATATTTATAATTCAGTAAATAAATTAAATTATGTTAAAATCTGATAAAAAAATCAATTATATTATGATTATTAAGTGATTTAAATAAAAACGATAAATAATACAAATAAAAAAATTCATAACATGGAGAAACAAAATGTCTCATAATAAAACTTTTCAATACATAGGGATGATTGAATGGTAGAAAGTACATAAGAATCTAATGACAAGTTTGTTCTTCTCATTATAACAAGTTTTGATACATTTTTTTTGGATTACAAGCTAATGAGTTTAAAATCATGATTAACTAACATAAAATAAACTTATAAACGATGTCTAATGTGCTTCAACAAACCTAAATTAAAAAATATTCAACATTAAATAAATAAATAAAATGTGATAATAAAAACAATTTTTTTTTTGTAATTTTTTTATTTAGCTTGAATCTTAAAATTTCATAAAATTCTGGTATATTTCAATTCTAATTTCAAATATATCATTCTCACTCGTATGGATAAATTACTGGGTGTACCATATATAATTGAAAACTTGAGATGTCCGGTTTTCATCCCAGCTAAAATCACAGTCAAATCCCAACTATAACTCTAGATATATCACAAACAATACACAAATATCTAGTTTGGTAGATTTTATAAGATATATCTACTAACTTTGATTCTCTTACCGAATACTAAATTTGACCAGAAAATTTACCTCAATATATTTTTATGTATCAAGTATTTGCTTTTAAAATTTCAGCTAGATTCAATATATATTTTAAACATTCATTTTATCTTACAAAACTAGTCAACAAACATTTTAAAAATAAAAAATGAACTTTTCTGTATACTTACAAAAATAAAATTATTGTAGGCCTGGTGATTGAACATTTAAAATAAGCAGAGGCCCAACAAACACCCATCATTTTGATGAAAAGTTAGCCCAAAATAGAAACACAAAGGAGTTAGCCCAAAACAGAAACACAAAGGAAAGTACATGAAACCAAGATGGTAAAACTCCAAAAAAATAAAAATATAAACTTGTATTATAAAATCATAATTACTATTTTAATTAATCGGTAGTAAATAAATATATAAAACACCTAAAATAAAAATAATATATAAATTTAATCATGGTTTAACTTAAAAATCCCGCATAGAACTTCATTAATTAACAATGAAAAAGCTTAAAAGAAGTAGTTTGCTGGTGTGAATCGACAGTTGCAGACATGATCATCCACCTGAATACCTTCTGCTTGCATCCTGTACATGAGTTTCGAAGGCTCTGCCAAGATTCCTCTCCAGCATGCTGTCAAAAACTTGACTCGCCTCTGATACAAACCCACAAGAACGTTAGATGAGGCCTGGGGGTCTTGTTGGCAAAAGAATGGATCAATTTCACACCATCCTCCATCATTTCCTGCGAAAACTCAAGGGCCTCGGACTCATGCTCTCGACTGTCTGATCTGAAAGGCGTTTTTGCGAAACTTTCGAGGCAGTATGAGACTGCTAATGAATATAACCATTTTGTCTAAAGTTTAAATTGTTACGTGAAGTATTAATCTAATAATTATGATGAGTTTAAATCTTATTATCTTTATTTTATTTGATAAAATCAAGTATAAAACAGTATAAATTTGTGGAAGTTTAAAACCCAAAAATTTTTCATGTTAAAAAATAATATAAATTATATTATAAAATATTATCTAATAATTTAAAATTTTAGATTAGATGGTTAATTGATGGGAGTTTTGTCGAATTCGAAGTGGCCTCTCATTAAACACAAGAAGAATCTCCAAATTACTCGTCTCCAAGAGAACGATCTCTTTACTGTAAGTTTTGTCGTTTCTTTTGGACAAATTTCTGTTATTTACGGCCAAGATTTAGAAATTGCAATCATGCCCACTTCGGTTTTTGATGTGTTTGAATGGTCTTTAATTTAAATTTATGTTTTTTGAGTGGTTTTTTGACGAGATCCATAGAGAACCCCGGCACAGATGGATTTATACCTACTTCATCAGGATTAGCTTTACATTTTTATTGTGATTCCACCATTTTTCATGAGGGGAAGTCTCAGGAGAATAGTGATGCGTTCTTTGAATAACTGGCAAGGCAATTCTGATTCTTTAGTGCTTGTGATAACCCAACCTGTTATTGGATACCAAGCCGCTGAAGCCATCAACACGATCTGTCCTCCTTCGCTGTTTTTTCATTCAGGAATCAAGATGCTCAAGTTAGAGAGCTTCTCAAGGAGAACCATTGCAAGACAATAAGAATTAAGTGACCATTATTGTGTTGAGGAGCTTTCTCAAGGTCGATGGAAACAGAGGTAAGATTTTCAGCAGAAAAAATCCATTCTTGACACCAGAAACAGCAAGAGTTAGTGTTTCATTGCTGAGAAATATTCTCTAGTGAGAGACTAAAGAAGTAATAGATACCTTGAGGATATCAGGAGTAGTGGGGCTTGGACCTCTTGATGAGAAAGAGACTACTGTGGGAGCCATGAGATCCTTGACCGGCTCAGTGATCAAAATGGTTGCTGTAGGAGTCCTAGGAAAAGGAATAAGATCTCGATAAGAATCCGTGAAGTCCTGACAAAAACCAGTTTAGCACTATTACATTCCAAGGTACTATAGATTTTTAGTGACTTACCTTGTGGATCTCCTGTATGGTCCACTGTTTCCTGCAGAACAGGAAGTTAAAATTCCATTTTTCATGGCGTGGAAAGCTCCGATGGCGATTACATCTTTGTGATACGGAGCTGGGAAATCACTCCCTAGTGAAACAGAAAGAAGGTCCACCCCATCTGCTATTGCATCTTCAAAAGCTGCTAAGATATCCGCAGAGGTACAGCCATTTGCAGAAACGGGCTCCAATGACCTTTCTGTGAATTCAAGGAAAGTTTTTCAGCATCAGACCTTTTAAATATTAGTGCAGAAAGAAAATGGAACAGATTATACTTGTTGCAGGTGAAATTGTTTGCACCCTCGCAGATACACTTCCATTTTGATGGTGGTGGATCAAAGCCTTCATCACTGAAACTTGGGTTTTCAGGCCAAACTCCTGCAAAAATCAAAGAAACGGATCCATTTTTCGCTAAAGCTGAATCATAGGATTTTTAAGGGAGACTTTTCTGTTTCATTCCGAGTTTGACAAATCACCTGTATCTAGCAACCCAACAATAACATCTCCTTCAGTAGACAACCTGGGATTAGATTCAGGGAGGCCCATGGAATCCCATGATCTTGTAGTGTGCAGTTGGGCATTTGGGAACACTGAAACCACTCCCTCCATTTCTGTGACACAAGCTCAGAAACATGAGTATGAGATGCAGACATGACTTGTAACATTTAGACATGATTACCTTTGATCCTGGCAACTTCTTTGTCTGATTGTTTGGGCACAAATCCATTGAAACTCTTCCCATAACTATAAATTAGCGATTCTCTCGCCTCCGATGAACTGCATGTAATAAAATTAACCACATTGACTTTAATCTCTATTTCAATTTCACACATAAATCACAATCCATTATAATCTCCATCAAGAATGTAAACCTATAAATCAAAGCATGACTCATGTTTAACTGCAATAAGATAGGATTTTTCACCTTCCTGTCCTCTTCAGCGCAATGGCATTGCAGCACCAATGCTGCAAGAAAGAAAATAGAGAGGTGCAACAACTTGGCCATGGAGCTGAGTTTCAGAACTGTATTTTGCAATGTGAAATCATGTGATTAGCAGGTCGTTATATACAAATTATTGGAACGAATCACCACAACCAAGTCCTTGTTTGCGATGATCGTCACCCCTTTTTACTATGCGAAGTAAAACATATTTAATTCCTGTCTTTAGCTTCTTTGGCTACTTCACCATCACACAGGCTGGATTAGAAAACAAACTAGTCGGCCTTGGTCGGGTTTTACTTTGTGGAAAGAAATTCCCATGATGTGTTCTCCAAGGTCAACCTAAATATACCAGCAAAATGTCGATGTTGTTGAAAAAAAAGAGGAACAGGATGGAATTATTTTTTGGAATTTTTCATGCATCTAATTGGCAAGATTCACATCAGTATTTACATGTTGTTAAAGAACCATCTCATCTAAAAGCTTAAGCTTGTAGGTGAGGCCCCAAAATATGATTTATATTATTCTCTAACACACCCCCTCAAGTGAAAGCCCTTTGGGCTTGAAACTTGCACACAGGCTCACACTACCTTGTGTTTGATTTTTATCAAATAGAATGGAGGTGGTGAGATTCGAACTCGTGACCGCTGGGTCAACAAGGCTCTGATACCATGTTAAAGAACCATTTCACCTAAAAACTTAAACTTGTAGGTGAGACCCCAGAATATGATTTATATTATTCTCTAACACATGTTATATTTTCCATTTATTGGTTACTAACTCTTCTTTTTTAAAAAGAAAATAAGAAAGAAAAAAGAAATGGGTGTTTGGATGGACCGAACACACAAAACATTTATGCATACACGTTATGACAAAAACTTAAATATTTACGATTAATCAGACATCTACTATACATTTTTTCCCCTAAAAAACTTAGCAGCGGGACTGAAACAATGTGACATGCTGTGTTGTACCCTATCCCCATCCTCTCGTAGAGCTTGACCTCTTGCCTTAAAGTGTCAGAATTTATACAATGTGACATCTTATCAATTCTTCAAAATATGAAATGTTTAAACTTTCAATCCTTCATAATTAATGAGGAAAAACTTACCACGACATCTGTACATATACCTTCTCTGCTGCAAATCTGACCCGTGTTAGAGAGGCTCTTTAAAAATTGAACAGCATCCATTGATGAAAAATCCTGCGTGTCAAAGACATTCAAAAGATAATGCTTAATGCAGAAGGATTGGTTTCTTATTAACTTGATTTGATACAAATACACTTACTTATTATTGGAGTTGCCCTTGATTCAACAATTTCTGCATTGCTGTCATGGAAGGAAGCTGTAATGGCAGCTCGATGAAGGAGTAAAGAACCAATGGACAGAGTTGGTGCGATCAGACAACCCTACAGGCATTTTCATGGCACGAAATAATTGCTAGAAAAATCAGGAAAAAAAAATTGGTCTCAAGATTCTAGAAATCAACAAATTTCGACAGTAATTATATGGTTTCTAGCTCACCCTCTGCTCATCGTACTGGCTTTGTCACAGAATGCAGACAATGCTCCGACCGTGTCTGATTCATCAATCCGAGGCACATGCACCGCAGTTTTCCTGTCAAATGTTGTTGCCTAACGAGAATTGCCGAATAGAAAACTGCCTATGATTAGTCGTAATTGTTGACGATAATGTGAAAAAAATTCTTTTGACTGCATCGGCAAGATATCACAACTTGTTCAGTAGATGAACCTTTAGCTTTATATTCATGTTTAATGAGAGATTAATTGACTAGTTTAATCATTTAATGACCCGAGATTTGGAATCCGACACCATGATCAGATAATTTATTATTGGTGTTTCAAGTGGTTCTTCCATTTCACAAAGCTACTTTGACCAAGAAGAGAAAAGGGTTAATCATTAAGCATAAAGTAAATTATAGAGCAAAGGGCTAGACAATTATGATTCAAAAGAAGAACAGGAAACATTTCAGATATCTTCTCCTGCAAAATGGGAATCCACGGCACTTGCCACCTCTTGCAATAGTTGCTGCATTGATTGCCATATCAACTGAGCCAATTATATTTTTATTGTCGAAAAGAATTTTCAATTGCATTACTCTTTTTATATTCTTAGCCCTAATCAAGGAAGAACAAGAAATTTGAGCGTTGAGTATTCTGACAATTATTTGATTGACTTAAAAAATTCAGAATTTGTTTTTATCAAAATCTGCTCCGATTATTCAATGCTATGGCATCATAGACAGCCCGAAAATAATAAAGCAATGAACAATTCTAGGCTTCTAGCCAAATTTAGTTAGTAGAATATATCACAAGGCATTGCCAAAGAAACTCTCATGAAATGAAGTTGCCTGAAGTGCATCGCTAAGCCTGCGAATAAATTCCATGGAAAGGACAAGTAAATGGCCAATAGCAATGCAAAATTGAATTTATAATTAATGAGAATGACATTTAATAGTTGTTAAATTCAATTTAGGACAAAATTATTGGATTTCCTAATCATCAATAATTCAATCTAATAATTAGCTTTCAAAATATAATTTATATTACATTATATTATATTTTTAAATACTTTCTTAGGTGAAAGTTCTATGAAGAGAGAATGAGGCTATTAAGATTTGAATTTGTAATTGTTTGGTCATCCGAATTTTTAATACTATATCAAATAATCATTACAAAAAAATAACTTAAGTTATTTGATGAAGTTTTGGATTTTTTATGTAGGTAAACGCACAATAAAACAATATCAAGCGTGCGCACACAAACAAAAAAAAAGTGGGTTGAAATAGAGTTAAAATATAAAAAAAATTAAAATTTTATTTTGTTTTTTAAATATTAATTTGACCAAAAATGCCTTATAAAAAGGTTTCCAAAGCATTTTATATGCTAGAAGAACCAGCCTAAAGTAGGTAAGAATATCATAATCTATAGACATAAAAGAAAATAATATAAAATCTAAAATCAGATATAAAATCAAGGAAAAAAAATTCAAAGGGATCCCCTATAGAATTGGGTTTCAGGAATTTTCTATAAAAATTTAAATTTGATCCAACAATTAAGTGTTTTTATTAGCCTAAATTTATCTTGGTTTATAAAAATATTTATTAAATCATGCATGTGCTAAAGATCATATGCTCATGTATTATCCAATACCCTTAATCTTTTATAAACTCAAATACATTAGTTTTACTAATTAGTGGTTTCAAATCTAATAATAATGTATTTTTTTTTATGAATATAGTGATCTTAATTTCAATAAAACATTAAAGATTATAAACTCAATTAAATAACATAAAAATATAGAAGAAATGTAAAAGTATTGCTTGAAATAATAATTTGCATCCGTGTTTTTTTTTAACCTTGGGAAATTTATCATTATTGGACCACCCAAGTTTAACTATATCCCATGAATATTTCAGTCAAACAAAAAGTCTGCAGATCTAAAGGCTCGCAGATGAGATTGGTATAACGATAGATGGAGAGCCACATTTATGGTGATCTGACAGAGGAAATGATAACCCACTTGCACCATGCCCAACAAGTTAGACTAGACAGTAGAGGAACTGATCCCACCTCCATTGATATTGCCATCAACGACAGACATGATTTTGGTGGGGTTTTTTGTTACTGTTTTTTTAGACTATTACAAGACATTTTCCTTTTTTATTTTTATTTTGTTTCAACATATATAATTTTTTATTTCATTTTTTATTTTTTTACTTAATTGTGAGTTCTTCATTATTATTTTTTGCCCTTCTAAAGTAGTTATTATTTTTTTGTTTGTATCTAAGTATCTATATTCTTGATTTTAGCTTTTAATTGTTATTATTTATCTCCGTATTAAATGCAACTTGCGTTAAAAAATAAAATAAATTTAGTTTTGGTAGAATAAAATAAAAGTGAAATTTTCTCTTGTGAACGTATAATAAATATTTTTTTGTTAGTGATATGTTATCTCTGTGTATTTTTATCTATTTTGTCTGCGTGTGGCTTAATATATTTTTATTTTAAAAAATATTATTTATTTATTAAGATTATTCTTGATATTATTATATTAAAATTATTTTAGAATACTAAAATTAAATTAATTTGAAATTAAAAAAAAATATTAATTCATTTTTTATATATTTTAATGTATTAACGTTAAACAAATATCAAAATATATAATTAGTCTAACATATTTTTAAGATGAATATATAAAAATAATTGTTAACTAAATAATTGTTATCGTTATCGTTATCTTCAACATCTTATCCATAATAAAATAAATATAAAAAAATTAAATAATCGAAAGTTTTTTAGGCAAACATGAAAGAAAATAACACATTAATTTAGATTGTGTCGATGGTTTGATAATGTCTCATAATGATAATAATACAAATTTTGTTTTTTTCTTTTCAAATATTTTCATTTGTTTTTTATATTAATTTTTTTCAATGCTACTAATATTGTTTTTTATTTTACTTTTTATCATAATGATAATAATAAAATAATAATTCAAGTAATTTATCATTTGGTATTGTGTTTAAAATAGAACTAACAAGTTTATTAAAAATATCTTATTAGTTAAATTTAATATATAAATATAAAAACCATTTAAATCGCGATTAATGGTTCTTAAATGCTCTGGAAGGAAAACAACAAAAGTATATGGCCCCGTTTGTTTGCTGGAAAGTGGTTTTCTTTTGGAAAGTGAATTCCGGGGAAAGTGAATTCCTGAAAAGTGAATTCCGATGTTTGGCAGTGTTATGGAAAATGAACTGGAAAACATTTTCCAGTGTTTGTTTGTGTTATGGAAAATGAACTGAAAAATAATTTATTAATAAATTAATTTTTTTTTCAAGTTTATTAAAATAATGAGGAAAAAATCTTACAAATTAAAAAATTGAATGAGAATGAAATTGAAAAAAAATATAATTTCATAAATTATCTCAAATAAAATAAATAATAATCAAAATAATAGAGATCAAATCTAAAAATTTTTAAAAAAATGAAAAGTGAATAAATTAAAATAATAATAATTAACATTTCATAAATTATTTCAAATAAAATAAGTAACAATAAAAAAAAATGAGGATCAAATTTGATAGATAAAAAATTTCAATAAAAAAATGATAAGAAAAAAAGCAAATAGCAATTATAAAAATAAGGACCAAAATTAATATAAAAAATAAATTTTAAGAGATGGAATTGAAAAATAAATATTCAAAAACAAATTATATATAGCAATCAAAAGTTTGAGGGTCAAATTTGATATAATCAGCAAATAATGACATTTCTAAATTTTTCACAACTTCCGGAAAGTCCGCCCAAATTTTCCGGAAAACACTTTCCTGAAAACCAAGCCAAATTTTTCTTTGACTGGAAAGTATTTTCCGTTGATCAACTTTCCGGAAGACAAACAAACACAGAAAAGTTTGAAAAGTGATTTCCCGAAAAGTGAATTCCAGGAAACAAACACAGCCTATATCCCACTCATTAAACAAGCCATGGATTATCCAACACTATTGATTTGACTCATTAGTTGGGAGACAATAATAATGTGCATGGCAGCTAGAGAGCTTATACTTTCCTGGATATTTCATACTGACAACACACGATGTGATGCGTCATTTCCATTTGATGACTCCATTCATTGTCCATAAGAAAATTAGCTTGCTTTCCATGGCTGGTTGCCAGCGGAAATTTCAATGGCCATTGAAGCTTCATTGCTATGCCACCACAAATATTCTGAGATTTTGTTTTTCATTGTGTTTTAAAATATATATTTTTTAAAAAAAATATATTTTAAATTAAATATTTTTAGATAATTTTGATACACTAATATTAAAAATAATTTAAAAAAAATAAAAGCATCATTTAATCATTCAAGATATTTAATTTTTGATCAATTTTCCTTTTAAACATTTATTCATGATTGTGTTGGATTTTGAAATCCGTAGATATTAGCCTCACTCTAATAACATATCGTTTTCAGATAGGTTTTATAGATTTTAAAAAATATTAAATTAATTTTTGAAGTGTTTTTTTATACATATAATTTGATCATGTTAATACAAAAATATAAAAATTATATTTTGGTATATTTTTAATTAAAACAATTTTAAAACACAATATAAAATAAACATTATATTTCAAAGTTTGTCGGGTGTTCTAGAAATGTTTGTGCACTCTTGGATATCATTCGAGGCAGATCAACCCGAGGTTTGAATTATGGTTCAAATTAGATTAAAAAAAAAAAACCTGGGTCATGATTTATCTTTGAAATGAGCGAGGTTAAATCGGGTTCACGTTCAAATTAAATTAAATAATAGATGATCTCCGAGGCAATCATGTGGAGACGAGTAGTCCGACCCCGTTCGGATTCTGATTCGGATACATTCCGAATAATATAGTAACACAATGAGACTATAGGGTGCCACATCTTACGTGATTTCTAGCTTTTGGCTGTCGGTTCACCGATCAGTGTGCTCAAATTTCTTAATTGCTCCTTATTTTGACATCTTGTCTTAATTTTTTTCTATAATTTGGTGGTTGGATTTTCATTTTCAAATTTAATTAATTTTTTCTAATAAAGTATCAGCTAATACAGGGACCTTTTAACACCCTTTGATGGAGGTCGTTTGACTAAAATATTTAATCAAGACGTGAACAACTAAATATGAATTAATTTGTGATGTGAAATTGATGCCATCATAACCTTGACGATAAAGGAAGAGACAAAATCTATTTCAATAAGCAGATGGGACGCCATTTATCAAAGTAGGCAGCTCTATTCACCATTAAATTAATTTCAATTTGAATGCTTATAATAATAATAATTATTATTATTATTATGAAATATTTATATATCATTTGAGTCAAGTCCTTAATATTATTATATTTTCACAAAAGTAACTATAACTTGTACAGATTGTTTAGAGCTTGTGCAAATTATATCAAAACCATAAAAAAAACATTGATTTATTGCTTTTTAAAATTAAACATGCTTTTAAAATACAATTCAAAATGATACAACAATCAGTATCTTAATAATAAAAGCCAAGTTCATCAAAGTCCTTGAAATCAAATAATTTAGTATACAAGTTATGACAATCTAACAAGCCATCTAATCAAGAGAATCTTACATACCAGCAGATGATTTATCAATATATAACATATGATTTATCAAAGGGTATTAACGTTAATGATGTCTAAGAACATTACTTTTCTTAGCCATAATGTCTAAGAATACTTGTTAGAATTCTGATTTAAGATCAATCACATTTAAAATGGCCTGCCCTGTGCGGTAAAGAATCATTCAATATGCTGCAATTCTTCCTCCTCACTCCTTCGGTAGAGATCCCAACACGACGGCTCCAAGTTTTGCTGCCGTAATAAAAGGAAGAGGCTGGAATTGTTTTGTCACCATTTTTGTTTATGTAAAGAAAATTAAATAAAAAAAATAGAGTTTTACTTTTTTATCTAAATTTATAAAATATATTTTTCGAAATACAAGATTTTATTGCATCCAACAAAATTTACAGAAAAGTGTCTCTGTTCCAGCATCACGTGCTGCATAATTGTTTACCACCGTCCCACAGAAATTCCATGGAAACCAATACCAAACAAAGCATTTTACGATAACCCTAATTTTATATGCCAATTGGTCGGCATCCTGTCCCTAATCTAACCCAGTTGCTCGAAACCCTAGAACTATACATTGATATGAACTGATCTCAATAGTTTAATCATTAAGCTTCACAATAATTAAGGAGACCTTTTTTGCAATTGAAATCATGGCTAATGACACATTTTATAATCCCATTGTTAATAATTATTAACGCATAAGGAAGTATCAAGAACATTATTATAATTTGTGATTCATGCGTGTACATTCAAACTATAAACTTTTAATTGAGAGTGGCATTATAAAAACATTACGGTTTAAAGAGACTAAATGTATAGATGTTTTTTTAAAAACTTTATGGGTGCCAAGCTTTTCTACCAAAATATTATTCATCTTATATTTAATTAATATAAGTGATATATATATATATATATATATTTGTTTTTCATGTTATTATTTTGGATTTAGGTCTAAAAAGGTTCCATAAATAAGCTCATATCATAAACATAAGAGATATTAGTTTTAATTAAAACAAAAATCTGAATTATTAAAACCTAAAGGAAAATCATAAAATGAATAGGATGAGAACCTGCGTTTATATTGAAACACTTATAAATTCATAAAATAAATTCTTTTTCCATAAGACAAAGCCAAGATTCATTACAAAATAAATGGAGAATATCAATTATAGGTGGAAATTAAGACAAATCCAAACAGTCCCTCCATCTCTTCTTTATTATTCGAGCATGAGGAGGTTACATATCAAAATCATATTACGTATGCACCGAATCTTTTCCCATCACACAAAACACACGTGTTATGACTTTTTGAACGGCTTAGAAGCCGACACGCGTACATCCACGAACGTGTGACTCTCACGTGTAAAACTGTCGGTGGCAGGCAATGATGTCAAAACAGAGAGAAGTGAAAAATATAGGGCGTACAGAGTAACCTAGATTTTGGGACGGTGTTTTTTATTGTACCGATGATTGCCACGTGTGATTTACTGAATCATGACGTAAGCACCATGTGTTGTTACTTGTTTAAAAGGATTATTGACAAGGTCCACGTTTGTACTGTTATTGTTTATTGTAGTACCTTTTTTATGCACTTTATAGGGGGAAAAACTTTGTACATATTATCTTTTCTTTTTTTTAAAAGAAAAAAAAACTCACATTATTGTCCATTCATTCTCTTAATATTTATATATTGATTTTTTTTTATTATATATGATGTTTTTTTTATTTAGAAATATATTAAAATATATTTTTTTATTTTTAAAAATTATTTTTAATATTAATACATGAAAATGATATAAAAATATATAAAAAATTAATTTAAAATAAAACTAAAAATAAATTTTTTTATTTTTTTCCAAAAACATCTTTAAAATACAATATCGGCTTAAAGCATTGTACATTCAACTATTTTTTTTTTTTATGGTAACAAGATATCTCAAGCTAATCATCTAGTTTTGATGATGAGATAAAAAAAAATTAAATCATTTTTAAAATGCAATAACTTATAGTGCTTAAAACACTGTACATTCAACTATTTCTTATGATAACAGTATATCTCAAGCTAATCATCTAGTTTTGATGATGAGATACTGGATTGAATTTATTTTTTAATCAAAATCTTCGTGCGAAAAAAGAAAAAGAACAATAATAATAGTAAATTGCAAATAGACGAATGAATGAATAAAAAAAGACCGATCAGTCAACCCACCTAATTTCAAATTCAATTAATTGAGCCATGGACCACAAAAAGAAGCAACGACTTGTGAAAAAATATTTAAACAAATATAAAGACTCCGATACATTGATAGTTAATGATGTTTGTTATATATACACACACATATAATTCTAACCCTGAAATTGATTTTTTTTAAAAATAATTTTCTGAATAGACAAATCAATGAGAAAAATAATTTTTAAAAATCATGGTTTGGTTTACGAATAAGTGTATGTTTATGAGTACGTTGGACAAACAAAAAACATATATATATAATTTTGATGTGTTGATGTAAAACAATTTAATAAAAAAATTTGATATATTTATAAATAAAAAGTTACTTTAAGAAATAATTTATACTACAATCTCATGAATCATTAAAAATGCATCGTATGTCACATGTCAATTCTATCGCTATATATATAATGATGTGAACCTGCGGTCAAGTAACTTACACGCAAAGACATCAATTCTTAGAATACCAAGTATATCAGGTTTGATAGATACAATTATAACTTGTACCTAGGCAACAACACTATTGAATTCGAACCCCCATCCAACGAATAATAATTCGCGAATATTATTAAGCTCGATAATAATATTAAGCTCGATTATTAAGTATGGATTGATACAATGAAGTCAGTTAAACCTCGATAAGTCATTTTTAGTCCTTTACAGAACCAGGGTATAGATAATTTTCAACCTCATAAGCACATAAAGTTGCAATTGTAATACGAATATTATTAAGCAAACATAATATGAAACTTAGGTTACATATGTGTTTTTAACCTAAGTTAAACTCTAAAATACTCAAAGATATGGATTTGTATAAAACTCACTTACAATTAGATTCAAATACTTAAGTATATAAGCTCAATTAATGTTTATTAACCCTAAAATATAAAATACAAATTTAAAACAAAAAGTTTAAGTTATAGCTACATAAAAAAATTATTTGATTGAATGTTGCTTACTTTTGGGTTTTCTTCCTAAAGTAGAAAACTTCTTCTTTTGAATGCTAAAAGTTCTCCTTTATTTAGAAAATAATTTGGACTTGGATTCCATGTCATATTACAAAAAATAAGTCAAAATAAAGGTTGATATAGGGTCTAACATATCAATCCTTTTTAGAACATGAATGTAACCCTTATTGTCCTTTAAGCTCCATAAGTGTTTTTTGTTCCTCTAAGTCCATCTTACCTCATCTACTATGAACTAGCTCAATCAATGTCTCTTTAAGTCTTTTTTCTCAATTTTTGTAATAGACCCATTTGACACCACTAATTAGTCATTTGAGTAATTATACCTGGTGTTGGGTTCATCCCTATCATACAATTAACAAGATAGGTGATCGGGTTCCAAAACGTTCCCTCAAGTAGTCAGTTAGGTATCATCATTTGTATTTTACTCGATATTTTAATATATCTTGAAAAAGAAAAAAGAAAAGAAGAAGAAGATATTTTTATGTAATTTGATTGATTTTGTTAGGCTAATTGAAAAACCCTTCCTCAAATATTTAATCTCCACCACTATTCTCAATTTAATTTGAATGCTACCACTAACTATTTTAGCCTAAATCCAACCATCCTTAAAGGTATATTTCAATCCCTAAACATTCTTAAAGGTTATTTATTTAGATGTGTATTGTGATATGATTTTTGTGTTTAATTAAAAAGCAATATGTTATGAATCTTGATTGTGGATTATTGTGGATGATTGCTATTATTCAAAGTGTTAGAGTCTCCTCGTGTGGCAAACCCTAAGATAAAACTATTATTTGTCATCTAAGAATTTATTTTTTAAGGTGGAATAAGGTTAAAGTTAAAACTCTATGATAGGGTTGAGGGAGTTAGGTTGTAACATGATTATTTTAGATGTAATGATTTTATCTTGATGTTAAGACTCATATCTACATTTAGTTATGTTATTGTTTGTTTGTTTGCATTGATTTTTTTTATATTGGTTGTTAATTTGTGTTGATAAATGATGAAACCTTTTTTTTATAAAAAAATAGAGAGGTATTGTTTTTTCTATTTGTGTATGCATATAAAACTACAAGATCAATGATCAATAAGTAAAAAGTGTGTGACTTCAAGAATTGAAATCAATGACTTTTAAAGACCCAATTAAAGAAAACAAAGTTTTATTGGCCAATCCAAAACTTAATTGGTCAAATCAAAAATCAAGATCAAGGTGAAAAGGCACTCAAATTTCAGCGACGGGTGAAATTGAATTTCAGCGACGGGTGAAATTGAATTTCAGCTTGGAGGAAATTGCAAGCAATTAAAAGTTTAAGAGTGATTAAGAGTATAATTAAACAAACTTGAAAAAATAGGTGTAATTGAAAATTGACAAATCCTATATCAAGCCCTAACTTTTTAAGGATTAGTTAAAACAACGTTGTTTTGCAAATATTATACACATTCTTCCTCGATTTTGGTTGATCATGAATGCATATTCAGATAGTCAAATACAATATTTCCAACCATCTTGAAGGATAATTTAACTCATAAACACCCCTCTACAACCATAATACCTTTAAATCAAACAATTATGATATATTATTTCCATTAATTGTCTCAACATCTTATCTCTAATCAATCTTTACTGTATATTCAAGAACATATTGATCAAGTTGGCATCTTCAAGTAGTTAAATATGAAGCTACAAATCTCTAAATCAAACAAGGAAAAAACCAATAAAAATGTGTGAAAATCCTCTATTAAACTCAAGTGGTCTTAGGCCCCATTGATGTTAGAACTGTTTCAATGAAGTCAGAAAAGTTACAAACCTAGTTAACCTCTACTAAGACATTCACTCACATACTTTGATAGCATTCAGAGGTCTCTTATCAAGAGTTAAAAACCATTACCTTAAGATCAAAAGGCTAAAAACAGTTTCATTTGATCCCAAGTTTGATACAAAATAATATGAACCCACAACAAAATATTTTAGGTAAAACTAGCAAGATTTTAGTTTGATAAAACCCTAAAAGACTTGTTTGGAACCTCTAGTTTGACCTATAAAAGTAAGATAATCAACAGGGAAAAAGAGAAATATAGAGAGGAATAAATGATTTTTAAATTAAAGTTTGATTTTGAAGAAGGCATTCAATCCAAAAAAGATGTAGAACATAGAAGATATAACTTTTGAAACCATTAAAGGTGGAGTCCGTGTGGCCTACCTAATTGCAATTTGTTAATATCTTTGATTTTTAGTTGTAGCATGTTGTAATTACCTAGTTTAGGATTTGTTCTTTGTCGCGATTAGTTTATGTTTATTTCATGCATATCATGTGCATATTTGAGTTGTGTTTAATATTAAAAAGAGATAGATATTAGATTCCATATTGAAGATTGATTAAACAAGCTTAGTATGTAGTTGACAATAGGGATCTAATATATGATTGTGGTTTTCTCTTTTGTTGTTCACAAAACAAGTTGTTATAGTCATTTTGGCAATGTATAATGTGGTTTTAGAAGCTAAAAATGTATGAGTTTAAGGCCTATAATGGTTATTCTGGCTTTGATAATGTTTCTAAGTTTTGGGGCTTTTCCAAGTTATGTTCTTGATGTTCATTTGATGAACATTGTTTTACATGTTACATTTAAGCTTTAATTGGGTTCAATTTTGATTCCTTTATGTTTGTATATGTATACAAGAATATAATCTAATTTTGTATGCATTAATAACACTAACTTAGGGATCTCAGTTCCATGGTTTTGATTTAGTATTGAAATCTATTTTTTTTAAATTGCAAAATTTGAATGAGAATCGAAGTCAATAAACCATTGATTCTTCGTACATACATGATTGTGAATATTCTCATGTCTCTCTTTGTTTAAGAATTGATTTAATTTAATCCTTACATTTATGTGATTTAAGATGAATGTTCTTCGTGTTTTTATTTTGTTTGTATTTGATTTTAAAAAAAATTAAGTTTTTGTTAAGTTTAATTTGTTTTAGTTTTCAATTCATTTTTTAGTTTGTTTTCGGGTTAAACTTATCCAGTCAACTCTATCAGGGTCAACCTATGGAGTTTACTCAACCAGATTAACCCAACCACATTGACTTAGTGCTAAGGGTTTGTTTGTTTTGTGTTGAGGTTTTCTTTTGCTTAGCAAAGTAATGAAGAGACATATATTGAGTATAACATGAACTATATGAATATACATGAGTGAACAAAAAAAAAAAACTTATCACCCTAGATGAATTAACAAAAAAAGTTTCATATGCTCTCAAATAATATTGATTGAAAAATAATTTGCTAAAGTGAAATAAGATTTGAAAAGAGTTTCAAATAGTATTCAAATGATAAATGACAAACATACTTCATTATTTAATGTATTATTGATGAAAAGATATTAGTTACATTGAAAAATCAATCACTAAAAAGTCAAGTCAAACCACTAATAATTTATTTACTATTCAAGAGATCATGACACGTTGCTAGACGATTTACATGATTTTTATATATAAATTAATCAATTGTTGAATTGATAATAAATTAAATTATTGAATTTATTTAATTCTATTTAGTTATAATTATAATTTATATTTGAGATAATATATTAGGAATTTAATGAGTAAAACACATTAAAAACTATTAGTTAAAAATTAAACTAGTATGATTTAATTAAGTTTGACTTGATTAAAATATATTTTTGAAATTAATGAAAAAAATGTAATTAATACAAGGATTATATTTTTAGATTTGGAAAAATCAAGTAAGGATTCAAATGTATTAATTTCTTAAAATTTCTAAAATTAATATATGAATATTATTCAATGAACAAATTGATATTTTACTAATTTATAGGATTTAGGGACTCTTAAATAATTTTGTTTTATTATTTCTGTTATGTGTATGATATTTGAGAACCTAACATCTCTAGGATTCAATGCCCATATTTCAAAGGTCAAAATTGAGCTTTGTTATAATGCATGGGTCTCAAATTAGGTCTTTATATCTTGATTCTTTTACCTTTAATACAAAAAAATATACATATACCAAATTATTAGACAAACTTAGCATGTGAGCATGATAAACACATTAGTCATTAAAAAAAAACAATACAACTTACTATATATATATAATGATTATTATTTTTTCATTACATAATCAATCATTTACCTAAATTTTTTGAAAACCGATTATAGTTTCTAATTACCATAAAATTAGATAAGAACTTATTTTTTATTTTTATCTTTTTACATGTAGTGTATGTTATGTTCATCATAACAATGGATTAACCTAATGGGCAAGGTCATAAGTATAATAATATATTTTTAAATGATAATATTTTTTTTCTAAGATATAATACATAAATTGATCATGATCAACCCATCCAATTTAGAAACAAAATCTTATTCTAAATCATTTTTCAAATCAATTATAGCTGCACTACATACCATTAGAAAAGGAAGCACATAAAATCTCAACTTTATTATCATTTTTCTTGACATTACCCTTTTCATATATAGTTGCTTTAATTATTTTTTTATAATAAAGTTTGAAGCAAATCATTTAATACTCAACCATCATATTTTCTAAGCTACCTACATTTTTCAATTTTTTCTTAATTTAAACATTCAATGAATCTTTATTATGCATCGAACTTAAGTTTATTTTTTATATATAATAAATTATTATGCAAGTAATCTTACATTTCAATTAATATATTTTCTTTTATTAAAAAATAAATATATTTTAAAAAAACATATAATTAGTTAGTCTTAGAATTCGAATTCAGAATAATAACACAGCAACCTTCCAAAATCGGGTAAAAAGAAATGAAGCCCAGATTTTGTATAAGATTTTTACCTTTAAACCATAAACAGTAAGCTTTGGCGGCTTTTTGTAGTTTTGTAATCATCAAATAATACATAGATTAATATTTATTTATAATCCCTCTCTCTCCCTCTCTCTCCCTCTCTCTCTCTATATAAATACACTTTCTCTGGCACAACAACATATTAGTTAGCTGTCCACTCATGTCTTCTTAATAAATTTTCTCTACATTATTTACGCATTCTTTGCTTGTAGTAGTATAATTTTTGTCTTCTTGAAATCTCTAGAGAGAAGGAAAGAATCCCATTTCTTCAATTCGTTTTTTTCTGTTGCCTGTTTAAATATTTTTAAAGTGCTTCTTGAAAATCTCTGGTTCCATTTTTGTTGAAGAGAGATCTGACCGGGAGGGGCTGGGTTTTGCTTTCTTGGTTTCAAAGGCTGTTGTTTAGATTCTTGATTTTCTTGAATTGCAAGAATTGTTGAAGATTCTTCTTCCTTGGTTTTTTTTTTTTTGTCTTATTGGAGTAGAAGACAAACACGCACACACAAGCTCAGTTCGTGTTTTGCAAGTCTACGCGTGGTTGCAAGGACTGGCCTCGTGTAATGCTGGGGTTGCAGCTTTCCGAAACAAGGTCTAGCAACCTCTGTCTCGACTGGGTTGCTTTGGTTTCTAGCAAAGGCTGTCAGGGTTCAATCTTTTCAGAGATCTAGCACTTACTCTCTTTGTCTCGAAGTTTCATAATTTTTTTGTGACGGGTATAAAAAGGCAGAGGCAAAAATGATGAAGATGAAGACTGCCAAGGCAACTACTGGGCTGTCACAGATGAATGGCGGCTCAGCCGGTGGTGGTGGTGGTGATGGTGAGTTGGAGGTTAGACCAGGAGGAATGTTAGTACAGAAGAGAGACCCGGATTCTGATCGGACCTCTGTCCCTCCACCGACAATTAGAATCAAGGTGAAATATGGGTCTGCTTATCATGAAATCAATATTAGCTCACAGGCTACATTTGGTAAGTTTTTTTCTTCCCTTTTCCTTTTTTGACTTGTTTAGAGTCTTCAATTTTTGTTCTTTTCGTAAAACTTCAGATGGGAATTTAGGTTTGGTATTTGTTGTTGGTCAAAATTTTGGTGTCTGCAGTAGGTGGAGAGATTGATTGAATGATATTTTTATTTATTTCTTTCTGGTTCTTATGGGATGCAGGGGAGTTGAAGAAAATGTTGTCAGCACCAACAGGATTGCATCACCAAGATCAGAAGCTGATTTACAAAACTAAAGAGAGGGATTCAAAAGCATTTCTCGATATTTCTGGAGTTAAGGACAGGTCCAAAATGGTGCTAGTTGAGGACCCGATTAGCCAGGAGAAGAGGTTTCTTGAGATGAGAAAGAATGCAAAGATGGAGAAGGCTTCAAAATCCATATCAGATATCAGCTTCGAAGTTGACCGGCTTGCCGGGCAGGTATTCTTTGAAATCGTGCCTTGTAGCTTGATCAGAAAATGTAGTGGTAGTTCTTTTTTAGTGGATATTGATCTTTTCATTGCAAACTGGTTAGGTTTCAGCCTTTGAATCTGTAATCACTAAAGGTGGGAAAGTAGCGGAGAAAAGTATGCTTAATTTGATCGAGTTATTGATGAATCAATTGGTTAAATTGGATGGAATTCTGGTTGATGGCGATGCCAAATTGCAAAGGAAAATACAGGTAATTAACTTTGAATTCAAAATAGATATTGGTTTCAGTAATTGATTGCTGCACGAAACATATTTTTTCATGGTGCTGAACTTTCTTAATTTCCAAGGTTAAAAGGGTGCAAAAGTACGTCGAGACTCTCGATATGCTGAAGATGAAGAATTCCATGCCTAATGGTAAAGCTGCAGAAGAAATCAAGGACTCCATGCCTAATGGTAATGGACACCACGCACCAATGCAGCAGCAACAGAAACATTCTAATGGACAAAAACTAGCCTCGATTCAAAAGCGGCAACCAAGGTCTAGCAATGGACACGCATTAATACCAATCGAGGAAGGAGAAGAACCGCGACGCTCGTTCGAGCATTTTTCGTTCCATCAACCACCGCAGCCATCGAGGCATTCAGCCTCAGGCGAAGTTATCGTAACCACGCAATGGGAAACATTTGATTCTACGCCAGCTTTGGAGCCAGCCCCCTCAGCATCTACGTTTTCCACAGCCACCAAAACTTCAGCCCATCAGCCGAAGTTCCCCTGGGATCTCTTCAACTAAACTCTATTCCACGTAGTAGTTGTTTTCTCGTTGTGTGTGGATGTGTTTTGGATCTATCTCCAGTTGGTTTGTTATCCCCTCCATTCTTTGATGTATTTAGATTTCTTCAGCAACCCCTGTAGTCTGTGTCTCACATTCAGATCAAACAGGAAATAATTGGGGTTAGCACGATAGTTGATTATTGCTGTTAATCTCTTCCTTCTTGTATTCTGCTGTACACATATTCATTTGCCATTTTTATTTATGGTTACTCAGCTGTTCTAAAAGGATTCTTGCTGATAAATTAGTTAACCCTCCCATGCCTTGCTTCCTGTAGGAGCTACAAACTGACAAAAAGGGAGTTGCCATTGGAGGATATTTGCAAATCCAAGCAACGATATTTGATTATTTTAAAGGAATGTGTCCTAGTAATGATGTGTTTTACACATGGAACCTACTCCAAATTCAGTAACCTTTCTTATTCTGGTATATAATAGCTAGCTATTTTTGACCTGCAACAAACATGAAGCTTTTAGGACCAGCCAATCTGAGAAGATGGAGTGCAGGGAAAGAAACTGGATAACTAAACCTGCACCGGCCTGCAATCTTTGGCATGTTACGATTATTCAATTCATAAAATGATCATGGGGTTTTGTAAAGTACAAAGATCTCCAGTTCTTTCTTCGAAAAGATGATCAAAAGACTGCCAGATCACCAAACAGAGCTCTAAATGATATGTTTCGGGCATAGAATAATAATGGCTCCAAATTGTTCTTTCCAAATGGAGATGCTACTGTGAAGCTTTAGCAGAAAACATTATCATAGTGGAGGGGGCATAAAAAGCACCCCATTTCCATTTATTTAATCAATACTGTAATACACCTTGGACTCGCACACCAATAAGCTTCTATAATTAACTTTTATAATTAAGATTATTAAAGCGTTAGTGAAAAGGTAGAAATCTTTTTTCTCTAAACCAGCCCTATCTTCTGAAATTATTAATAATCTATTTATTATAAGAAAATACATTTTCCCGTCCTATTATAAAAATTAAAACTTAATTATAAGATGAGAAGTATACTTAGAACGCGTTTGGCCACACCATAATATGCAGTGCAAATGTTCTCGCATAAAAAATAAAAGTAAAATATATTGACCCCGTAACTAAACAAAGCCTTGTTTATCAACCAAATCCATCATCAAAATTATTATATAAAGAGGTACATGACCCTACTCAATTAGTGAGCATCTCGAAAGGGCATGTGAAGCCTTCAACCACTAAATGCTTGTCTCTAATTGTGATTGAGTGGTTATTGAGGTTGATTTTAAAAATATTTTTTTATTCAGAAATGTATTAAAATGATATTTTATTTTATTTTTTAAAAATTATTTTTAATATTAGTCCACTAAAATAATATAAAAATACTAAAATTTTTAATTTAAAATAAAAAATAATTTTTTTTAAAAAATATTCTGAAATACAATGACAAACACTGAAGAATCGAAAGAACATTATTAGTGAAGACGTTTACTACTTAGGATAAATTTTAATTTATTGGTTTGCCAAATCTATCTTCTAATGCTCATTAAAGCATGCATCAACAATGGATAAAGACAAATAAAAAAAAAATTCATAACTAGTCGTCGGTGGATAAAAAAATAAATAACTATAACAATATTAAACAAACACATGGACCCGTTTTGGAAGTATTTATAATTCATTTTAGTCTTTTTTTTTTTTACATGTGATTATCTTAGTCTCATTATCTAAGTGACTAGATTTCCGGGTTAGCTTGATTGACTCAGTATTTTTTTTGACATCAACACATGAAAATGATTTAAAAACACCAAAAAATTAAAAAAATAAAAATTTTATTTTTTTTAAAAAATACTTTTAAAATGGGGTGTCAAATATATTAAAAATTAACTTATTAAATCAACTTTAATATCATTTAATTTCTTTGTTCTTTTTAATTTTTCTTATGAGAACGACCCTTTTTCACTGTAAATCAATCCTGGTTTTTTTTACTTAATATAAAAGCCATTACATGATTTGATCAATGGATATAAAAGTTGTAACAATGAAATTCCATGGACTAACAAAAGTACTTTAAACTACATGAAAAAATTCCACGATTGTGATTAAAGAGAATGATAGTCCTTTACTAGCGTGTTTTTCTTTTTCTAATAAATCCAATATATATATAATTTATTTTTTAACATTTACTTGATTTTATATTGTATTTATAAATTATTTTAATTTATTTTTTATAAGAATACTGTTCTCCCAAACAAAACATCTCAATATTTGATTTGTGCTCAATTTTACAAACATTTATTTTTATTATCTTATAATTAAATAAAAATAATTTTTAAATATCAAGTTCTCAAACTCAATGGAATCTATTACTCAAGTTGAGAATTTAATAGGGTTAAGCCAAAAATCCATGTAGATCTCCTATATAATTGTATCAGGTTATAATAATTAGAATTGAGAGATTTCGAGATTGAATTAATAGAATAAATTTAATAATAATACCAAATTATTTTTAGAATTATTTTTTATCTGAGTTCCGGTTTACCATTACCCCATGAACTAGTCTATATTAGAAAACAAAATTGTGCTAGATATAGAATTCCGAAGCCAAGCACCAATAGATCAAGCTTTGTTATTTTTTGATTGCAAAGCCAAATTTATTTTGGTGGCTAAACTAAAATGACGTGGCAATCAATTACAATAAAATTTCATTCTCTCTTCATTTCAGCTCAAAAGACCAGTGGATTGTTGCATTAAAATTCATCTGGTCCGCTCAAAAACAGAAACCATCTCCTGAAAAGTGTATTTTATAGGTTCAGGCTAGCAAGTAAAATCCTGGTTGTTCCAGGTTTTTATAAGAAATACACACCCTGACTCAAACTCGAAATATGTTGTGCAAATAACAACTTTTTTATCATCATGTCATGTTTTGTGGGACATCTTGAAACTCCATTGATAGACAGTATGGCTGTAAAACTCCTGCCTACCTTTTATGGCCCTAGAAATTGTATGTATTAGCTTGGCTTGCCTTCATTTTCTTGGTCTTTTGCTGGCTTTTATGGCATTTAGTTGGCTATGGATGGGATTGTCTTGCTAGAAATTACTCTTCTGTTGACCTGATTTTTCTCTAACGTCCTAGTGAATAAGATTGTCTAAACATCCATGCCTTTGGAATTTTTTTTTCCATGGAGAAGAGATTGTATCATTGATGATAAAAAAAAAACTAGTTTGGTTGGCCATGATGGCTCTTGGTTGATCTATTATGCCTTGTGTCAAGTATTCTATTGGTGAAAAACATGGTCTGATTTTGGCCATGTTTGCATTCATAGAAAAATTGTGGGGTGAAAACAATTCATGGGAACAAAAAAATGCATAGAAGAGGACGCCAGATAGGATAAGTCAGATCAAGTTACACCAGGACTGGGTAGATTTTTGGGTTAAAATTTCTAGCCATTTGAACTGGCCCATATAGCTGAAAAAATTCCAGCCGTTTGGGCTGGCCCAAAGGGCTGGGGGGATTTTGTTTTTTGAAAAATATATTTCTTTTTTCTTGTATCATCGGCTGCTATAATGCCCATTGGCATACCTGGCTTTCATCTAGCGGTTCTTTCGATAGGTAAACTCTGTACCTCTTTTCCTTGCAAATCGAACGATTCATACATGCCGTGGACTTCAACATCAATCCAGCAAAGCTTTCAGCATAATTGCAAAGTGGCAGTAGGTGCTCTTGGTGTATGCTCATCCACTCCTAAAATTGAGACCCGGATTGTTATCGGGTGGGTCTATTTTCATCCTAGTAAAACATCGCATATATATTACAAGATAGTTTGATACCATGATAAGGATAATGTTATTATTAACTTGTTTAACAGCCAACTTGGGCAAGAAATGCAGCATGAGATTAGGTTTATAGCTAAGTTATTATTCCCTTTACAAAAAGCACTTTCGACGGCGACAATCACCTTAGAATTATGTGGGCAAGTAGAGCTGTTCCATAATGACCGGTGTGTGTTTGGAAATGTGGTTACACTTGTTTTTAAAAACAATTCTTATTCAAAAATACATTAAAATATTTTTTATTTTTTTTAAAATTATTTTATTAATTTTTTATTTTTTTCAAAAATACTTTTAAACATTTGAAACCCCACCCTCCAGCTGGTAATGGCTGGCAAAGTTGCTGGCCTTACCCATGGACTTGTTATACAAGCTCATGCAAGATCTTTAATGGGCTTATTTCTTACCTCCATCCAATGCATGAAAAGAAATCTAACCAGTCTCTCTCTCTCTCTCTCTCTCTCTCTCTCTCTCTCTCTCTCTCTCTCTCTCTCTCTCTCTCTCTCTCTCTCTCTCTCTCTCTCTCGCTCTTCCTGTCAAATTAATGACATCAACTCAACATCAGCTCTACAAAGCTACGACGCATATAGTGGAAATTTCAACACGGTCTCATCCATACAAGAGAAGATAGCTGGTGGTATTCCATCATAATATCATCAATAAACTATAATCTAGAAACCAACTTGATGTTGGTGGCGAAAAGTGCAGTTTGAGGACGGACCGACCGTTGGATGTTGGGTCGGAAGGTGATTTTACACTTTAAGACGTTCCAATTAGATTTCAAACTCCCATTCATTATCATCAGGGCATCATTCTCGTCAAAATCGAGTGTTTAAAGATAAATACTTCAAAAAATCCCAGTCAACTTTCATTTGATGAAGCATGTAAAAAAGCACTTAAAAAACAGTTTTTGCTGTGCCAATAAATCAAACCGAACAAATTGCTTCTCTAAAACATTTAAATCTAACTAAACCAATTGATTTGGCTTGTATATTTAGTTTTAAATTCGTTAAAATCGAGTTCGAATTGATATAAAATAGAACTCTAGCTTATAATTAATTTAAAATTAAAATCATCAAACACGGGTCGGTCTTTATTATATAATGTTATTATTTGTTAATGTGGATGCACCGAGACACTTGCCTTTACACGCAGTGAGCACGACTAAGGAGAAATCCTTGGTACAAAATTGTGGACAATGAACACCACAGTATCAATATTTATAGGAAAAAGGCAGCCCATAGTTTTCAGGATAAACAGGTGATGCATGAATGGGAGGCAAGGCATTTCAATTCTTCGATGAATTGAAAATGATTGATTTACATGTTCATGTATTATTTGAAAAGATTTCTCTCTCGTTTTGTTTTCTTGCGAGATGCACTTAGATTGTGTGGGTTCATGGGGATGATCTGAAAGATTATTTGATTTCAAAATCTTTCTCGGAGGAGGTGTTAAGGTTTCTTTTAATTGGATAGACTATAAAAGTTAAGCATGTTAGGCTAGAAAAAATTAATCCATCTATTTAATTAAGGTCTAAATCCCATCAAATTTGTATTTTTTAAGGGTTAAAACAAGATTGTGGAAGATTAGTGTGTTCGACACTGTATTTTAAAAGTGATTTTAAAGAAGGCGTTAAAGTTTCTCTTAATTGGATAGACTTCAAAAGTTAAGCATGTTAGGCTAGAAAAAAATATTCTATTTATTTAATTAAGGTCTAAATCCCATCAAATTAGTATTTTTCAAGGGTTAAATCAGGATCGTGGAAGATTAGTGTGTTTGCTAGTGTTTCAAAAGTGCCCATTTATTTAGGCCCCGTTTGTTTCCCGGAATTCACTTTCCGGGAAACCACTTTCCAAACTTTCCTGTGTTTGTTTGCCTTCCGGAAAGTTGGTTAACGGAAAACACTTTCCGGTCAACGGAAAACACTTTCCAGTCAAAAAAAAATTTGGTTTGGTTTTCAGGAAAGTGTTTTCCGGAAAATTTGGGCGGAAAACACTTTCCGAAAGTTGTGAAAAATTTAGAAATGTCATTATTTGCTGATTATATCAAATTTGATCCTCAAACTTTTGATTGCTATATATAATTTGTTTTTGAATATTTATTTTTCAATTCCATCTCTTAAAATTTAATTTTTATATTAATTTTGGTCCTTATTTTTATAATTGCTATTTGTTTTTTTCTTATCATTTTTTTATTGAAATTTTTTATCTATCAAATTTGGTCCTCATTTTTTTTATTGTTACTTATTTTATTTGAAATAATTTATGAAATGTTAATTATTATTATTTTAATTTATTCACCTTTCATTTTTTTTTAAATTTTTAGATTTGATCTCTATTATTTTGATTATTATTTATTTTATTTGAGATAATTTATGAAATTATATTTTTTTTCAATTTCATTCTCATTCAACTTTTTAATTTGTAAGATTTGTTCCTCATTATTTTAATAAACTTGAAAAAAAAATTAATTTATTAATAAATTATTTTCCAGTTCATTTTCCATAACACAAACAAACACTGGAAAGTGTTTTCCAGTTCATTTTCCATAACACTGCCAAACATCGGAATTCACTTTTCAAGAATTCACTTTCCAGGAATTCACTTTCCCCGAAATTCACTTTCCAAAAGGAAATCACTTTCCAGCAAACAAACAGAGCCTTAATTATGGTCTAAATCCATCAAATTAGTATTTTTCAAGGGTTAAGTCAAGATCGTGGAAGATTAATGTGTTTGATAGTGTTCAAAAATATTTTTAAAAAAATTAAAAAAAAATTATTTTTATTTTTACTTTAAATTTTTTGGTGTTTTTAGATTATTTTCATGTGCTGATATCAAAAATAATTTAAAAAAACAAAAAAAATATCATTTTAATATATTTCAGAACGAAAAATATTTTAAAGAACAATATTAAAACACTCTCTCAAAACACTCCTAAACAAGGCGCTAGATTAATTACCACCAACATTATTGCTTACCCCAAAACCCAATTTGCATGCCCATTTCAGTAAAATCTTTATTGTTCTAAACTATATTTGATTTGAGAAAGCATCAATAACGTAATTTGAACATCGTAGACAAACGTAGCCCACTCCTCCTTTCTATTTTTTTTTATCACCCCATGGCTACATAAAAAAAGCTGAAGTAAAGAAGCAGCCATCCATGGATATCGTACGCAGCATGTACATGATCTTGAATCCAAATAGGAGAAGACATTTTCTCTTCTTTCTTTTATGCCAATTAATTAAAGACAGCCATGGCTACAAAACTACGAGGTTGACACGGAATCGTGGCCTCTGGTTCATCAAGTTTGTCTCACAAACATGGGGTGACCGAGCCTAGATCTCGGAGTCATAATTGGGTTTCAAAGTTCAAGGCTTAAAATAAATTTCTGTGATTGATTTGTATTATCATTTTAGTTGTGATTCTCAAAATAAATCATATATAAAATAAACTATTATTTTTTGGGAAACATTGATTGGGATGTGTACATATAGTTGGCTTATCTAAAACCGAATTGTAATTTTTAATACGAAAAATAAAATAAATAAAGTTTTAATATAGTAGAGTTGCTGTGTAGGGTCAATGTCCTAGTAAAAATATTATATAAAAACACAAGAATATCTCTAGTTGGAGTAATGAAACACCAATATAAAATAAATTCTTACTATTTCAAATTAAAAAAAATATACTATTTACAGATAAATTCTGTAGAATTGCCTCCGTAAGAAGGCACTAGTTATCTTCAATAGAACGAGAGGTCCAATTTTACAATGATGAAAATGACCTTTTATTACCTCACTAAAAAGGGGTGCATATTGATGTTTGCTTTTGTAGCAACGCAATCTAATGTGAGCAGTCAAAGTAGCATAACATGATGGTAAAATTTATAATTTGTGTATCTAAATTTTAAATTTGAGTTAGAATGTATTTATATTTAAAAGTTTGACATAAAATGAATTTTACTCGCTCATTTGAATCTATAAAATATAATTTTCAATAAATAAAGTTTCTTTTTCATCCAAAAAAATCTAATGTGAGCATAAATATGGATTCATAATCATCCATTTTATTTTATTTTTATCTATTGATAAGATAAGCATATTCCCAATTCCAATCCATCTTAGCCTTTATTCTTTTTTTTATAAAAAAATCTTTTGAAAAGTAGAGTTATTCTAAACCTTTTTTTTTATGAGAAGCGGATATGATAAGATCATATCAGATAATAAGGTGTTTAATTTTATTTTCTTTATAAATTAATCAAAAATTGAAAATAAAAAGTAAAAATAACTTTTGTAATTAATTGATATTGGAAGGAAATGGATGGAGTGATGAAAAAGCTTATATGAAAATTAAAATCTTAGTGGATGAGGTTAATAGGCTTGAAGCCCCGCAAGAAACAAAAACTTCTCTAATACTTATATATAAAAAGAGAAAAAAATAAAATTGATATACATAGAAAAAAATATATAAAAAGAGAAAAAATAAAATAAAGGTTAGGAAGTGCTTATCTAATCTGGTTTTCAATGGTTTCATCTTACTCTTATGGTTTTTGGGTGACTTTTCTTTCTAGAAATTGATCTTCAATTTTATTTTGATGATATTATAGCTAACTAGAATTGTCTTTGTATGGAAGACTATAAGATAACTGGGATTGAAGATCCAATCACACAATTTGCTTTGTTTGCAAATTGTGATCCTACAACATTTGAAAGTGCTTTCAAAGAAGAAAAATAGAGAAAGACAATGGATGATGAGATTGATGTCATCAAAAGAAATGACACTTGCGAGCTAACTGATCTTCCATAAAGACAAAACTCCATTGGCGTAAGTGGGTTTTCAAAACCAAATTAATAGAAAATGGTGAAGTTGATAAGTATAAGGCAAGATAGGTAGTTAAAAGGTATAAGCAAGAATATGGAATTTATTATACAAAAGGTTTTTCTCCTGTTGCAAGACATGATACAATTCGGTTGCTAATTGCATTAGCTGCACATAATTTATGGCCTATTTTTCAGCTAGATGTCAAATTAGCATTCTTGCATGGAAACTTGGAGGAACAAGTATTTGTCGATCAACCCCTTTATCATATTAAGATTGGACATGAGCATAAAGTATATCACTTAAAAAAGCTCTTTATAGATTAAAACAAGCTCCACGAGTTTGGTATAGTCGTATTGAGTCTTATTTCCTGAGAGAAGGCTTCCATAAATATTAATATGAGCATACGTTATTTATTAAAACTAGAGATGAAGGGAAATTACTTATTGTTTGCTTATATGTAGATGACCTTCTATTTACTAGAAATGATGCAAATATGTTTAAAGATTTCAAAAATTTTATGATGATTGAATTTGAGATGTCTGATCTTGGTTTGATGCATTATTTTCTTGGCATAGAAATAATGCAATCTGCTAATGGTATCTTTATTTCTCAAAAGAAATATGTGCAAGATATTTTGGAAAGATTTCAAATGAAGGATTGCAATCCTGTTAGCACTTTAACTGAATTCGGTATGAAGCTCAACAAAGATCATGAAGGGAAAAAAATGGACAACACACTTTACAAGTAGATTGTTAGCAATTTGATGCATTTAACTGCAACAAGACCTGGCATAATATATTATGTAAGCCTAATTAGTAATTATATGGAGAATCCAATATAAATGCATTTGCTAACAGATAAGGGGATCCTTCGCTACTTGCAAGAAACTAAGAATTTTGTGTTGTTTCTACAAGAGAGGTGAAAAGATGGAGTTGGTTGGGTTTACTGACAACGATTATACAGGTGATCAAGATGACAGGAGAACACCTCAGGTTTTGTTTTTATGTTAGGCACATATGTTGTTTCATGGTCTTTGAAAAAGTAACAAATTGTTACTTTATCAACTATAGAAACAGAATTCATTGCTACCACAGTTTGTGTTTGTCAAGCTATTTGGATAAGAATAATCCTTGAACAACTATAGTTTCAACAAATTAGAGCTACAATAGTATTTTGTGATAACAACTCAGCAATCAAACTCTCTAAAAATCCAGTGTTACATGGAAGAAGCAAACATATCGACGTGAGATATTATTTCTTACGAGATCTTAACAATGATGGAACAATTAATCTAGTTTATTGCAGAAGTGAAGACCAAGTTGCAGACATATAGACATAACCCCTCAAATTTGCTACATTTGTGAAATTGCGTGGTTTACTTGGGAATTTGTCCGCGATCAGTAGTAATCAAGAGTACGATAGAAGGATGATTTTTCTTTTAAATTGTTATCTGCAGATTTTACTTTAAGGGAAAGTGTTAAGATTTATTTATTTTAATTAATTGTTTGTTTTATGTTGATTTCGTCATAATGGACCTAGTCTTTAGGAATCTGTTTTTTAATGGCTAAGAAAATGGTGTTTGTGTTGCTAGAATCATGGGTTAGTGAGTTCATTATGTATTATGTAAAGCCTATTTATAAGCACTTCTTTATTAATTTTAACAGACAACCAAATGCACTTTTTTTATTTTTCAATTCCATTGAGCAACAAGTTTACCCTTGTCATAGAAAAAAGTACATGCTCTATATATAACAAGTCATGTATATGTATGGAAATATTGTATGAAAAGTTTGTACAACTAGCTTTGGAAACCTAAAATCACATAGAAAAAGCATGTAGAATAGGATTGGTCAAATCAAAGCAACACTAGATTGGGGTGAAACTTTGGCCAAAATAATTTTCAATCATCCGGACCAAGATTTATAATTATAAAACCAATTAAATATGGAGCTACACCCCCAAATCAAGCAAGGAAAGATCTAATTGAAAGATTTGCACCCCTTATATTAAAACCAAGTGGTATCAAGTCACGATGACATCTAAGTTGGTTTGACAAAGTAACAAAAATAACCAACTTAGTCGAACTCAACCGAGACACCAACCTACACAAAACCACCCAATCACCTCTCGTGTTCACGCTTAACACTATTGAGAGGACTCTTATCAATGAATAAAAATCATTCTCCCAAGATCAAAAGGCAAAAAAAAAAACATTTTTCTTTGATTCCAAGTTTGTTTTAACACCATTTGAACCCAAAACTAGAAATTTTGGGTATAAGCAGTAAGGTTTTAGTTTGTTTGAAAACAATAACAAACTCATCTAAAATCTCTGGTTTAACATGAATATACAAACTTATTGTTTGATATTATGGTCCACCCATGTTTTTGAAAAAAAAACATATTTTACTTGAAATTATATTTTAGTGTTTTTTTTTTTGTTTTGATGTGATGATATCATTTAAAAAAAATATCATTTTAATATATTTTTAAGTAAAAAAACACTACCTTTACCATATTTATAAGAATTCTATTTGAATATGTTTGTTTTTTAATTATTTTTTTTACTATTCTTAATGTTTTGATACATTGATGATAATAATAATAATAATATGTTATTATATTTCTAAAAATAAAATAACGAATTACCATCTCTTTAGCAATCACTACCTATTTTCTCTTTCAAAACCACGTTGTACTTTACTTTGAAAATTGTGAACCATAAAGTAAATAAATGATGATTAGACTTTCGGTGAGGTAATCATCTTGCAATAAGATTTCACTCGGCACAAAGTTCAAGTAAAGAAGCCAGGCATGTTGCCCCCAAAGCACACCACTTCGGCCCGTGAGCAAATATGGAACCTACTGCTTGACCGAATGTGGGTGGGTGGGTGGAGTGAATTAATTCGAGTTTTGCTTTGAATTTTGAAGTTATTTTAGTATATAAAAACAAAGTGTTGAGTGCATTAAGCAATATTGGAATCATTATCACTTTGTTTCTGTGTGAATACGTGCTCGAAGATTCTGATGAAATCTCCCTCGTGAATGAAAAACGTTCTTGATTGAATTGCTTGTTCCAAAAAAACCCTCTTGATTAATTGTTATTCCTCATCCTATGAGAGGTGTTTGAGAATATGTCTAGGAAGTGTGTTTTTTTTATATTTTTATATTCTATTTTAAATTAAATTTTTTAGTAGTTTTAGATATTAAAAATAATTTTTTAAAAATAAAATAAAATTATTTTAATATATTGAAAAACAATATGGACCGCAACATTAATAAGTCGCCGAGGCATTGCTTATCAAGTGCGGCCCACGTTTGGCATTGCTCGTCGGTTCTTATAAACATGCAATATTGAATAAGACATGCCTCGATGGGATAAATCAATTATCTTCGAGATCTTGTTTTCTTCTCTGGTTGCATGCATCATGTAACACGGGAATATCATTGATTTGGTCTGCATGCAGGATTTGGGCTACCGCCATGTTCCAACCATGGTTATAAAACTCAAATAAATCTAATAGTTTACCTATAATCTAGTTAATCAAAAGTCTAGATTGGTTTGGATTGAAAAATCTCTGTATGATTTAGTTAAAAACTTGAGTAATTTAATTTGTTTTTTTTATAAAAAAAAACACATAATAAAAAAACATTGTTGTATCATGATTATTTTAAAAATATTTTTGACATCCATCCGAGTTGTCGACCTTACCATGACTCGGACTTTAACCCATGTCAATTTTTGGTTAGGTTTTATAATTATGGTTGGAAGTTTGCATTTCCGCACTTTTCAAGCATAATGGTATCACCATATTCATAGACAATTATATATCTATTTTTTTATACGAGAAAACAATATTTTTAGAAAATATATTTTATAAATCTAGATAAATGAATAAAATTTTAAATATTTTAGATTTTTACAAAAATACATGCAGTAACTCGAACTTAAAATATGATTTGTATATCATAAATTTGAATCACATACCGTGCATGCATGGGTGGAAAATAAAATAAAGAATATGTTCCCCTAAAAGATAAAGAATCTAAACTTGAGGCGAGTAGACCCCTCAGCCTGACACAAAGAGAGATTTGCCTTTTGCCTTTCATGATCTCACCAAGAGGCCCAAGTTGGCACAAATTGCGGCCATCGAAGCCACGTCATGTCACCCTATCTGTGATTTGCAATCTTATATATTATTTTGCAGCACAGGAACACGTATGACGAGAACTTTTCATCGTATTTTTGGAGGCCTACGAGTTCATTGAACCAGGCTGGATTCAGCCGACCATTAGCCAAAATAGTGGCTGGCTACGTGAGCCGTCTTGTCTCCTTGAAAAGGTGCCATCAGACTTTTCTTCTCCCCCGTGCTTCTCTGGCGAGTGGCTGATTGAAGAAATGTTTTGGTGCTTCAACAATCCACAACGAGCACACAGAGCTGGTCAAACAAAGCATGTGATAGTTTGATTTTCAGCAGTTTGTGCGGTTGGGGTGCCAGCTGATTTCAACGCTACAAGTTTTTATTGCACCTTTCTTAGCACAAAGTTAAGCTGAAAAGAATCTCAGAGATTGACCCCAAAATAGGGTGGGCAGCATATGAAATTGCTGACTGGAACAGCACGCGAGTGTGGAAATGACAGTCTTATTTCCACTTGGGCAAGGCATGCCCGTGAATGGAACCACGATAATATATATACATACATATTTTTTTATGCGAATAAATATTATTTCATGAAAAATATACTTTACGAGTTCAGGTAATCGAGTAAAATTCTGATTGTTTCAGACTATTATAAAAAATGCACGCTCTGATTCGAATTCGAGATCTGTTGTGTAGATCACAAGTTCTTTATCATCACGCCATATGTTTTGAGTGTGTGTATATATATAAAAACTTTGGTAATTTTTTATTTTTATAATAAATATCCATTGATCAAGCCAGCTCATCTAAAGGATTTGGAACACAGCTGGGTCGCTAATTCTTTGTTAAGAATACGAGCCATGAGGTACTCTATTGTGAGCATCAAGTTCATCGAAAGTTTCGTAAAGCCAATATAACTAGTGTACTCATTAAATGACACAATATTTATAACAACGAGTGAATTTTTTTGGAGAAAATCATTTGTTTCTAGTTATTTTTATTTTTATTTAGTTTAGCAAAAAACTATTTTTATGAATTAGAAAATCAAATATTATACTTGATCATCTTATTTTTCTATTTTATTTAGGAATTAGTAATTTTAAGAGTTTTTTTTTTTTTGTATTTAGGCCTAAGACTAATGTAAAAAAAAAGAAAGTAGTTTAGCTAACTACTTGAATAAAAAATATTCATCAAATTAAGAGTTTTTCGTGGTAACCTTATTTTATAGAATTCTGTGTTGTTTATATTTGTTGTTTTTCTTATATTGTTTTCATCTACCATACTCGGTACAAAAGCTCAACGATTCTTGATGATTAGTGTTGTGTGTTTTTGAATAACTATGATCGAACAAAACATGATGTGACAGAGTCGAAGGAGATGAAGAGGTTCTTTCTCCAGAAAAACAATATTTAAGAAGTAGTGATAAATATAAAAGAATAATATAAATCATATTTTGAAATCTTATCTAACAATTTAAGTTTTTATGTGAGATGATTTTTAACATGGTATCAGAGTCTTGTTGACCCAGTTGTCACGATTTCGAATCTCACCACCCCTATTCTATTTGATAAAAAATTTAGACCTGTGCAAGTTTCAAGTCTAAAGGATTTTCACTTGAGGAGGGGTGTTAGAGAAAAATATAAATCATATTCTAGAACCTCACCTAATAATTTAAATTTTTAGGTGAGATGGTTTTTTAACAATAAAAAACACACAAACATAAATTGCAAAATTAACTCGTCAACTGATAGTTATGAGAAACCTGAGGGGTCATGAGAAGAGTGATAATGAATTCATAGTTGATTTTAAGAAACCATTTTAGAAACATGAGTAGAGGAGGTGACTTTTAGATAGGGAATTGTATTCTTTTGAAAATATATTTTTTATGATACTAGTTTATTTGTAGATAAGAGTCAACCATCAAATTATAATATTTATTTTGATGATAATTACGATGTTAAATATGATTAAATAATCACAATAATGGAAGCAATAATGTCATTGATTATGCCCTCATTAACAAGCTTGAGGTTAAATGTAAAGAAAATATAAAAGTTATTCAACAAAAGAAAGTTATTGATTTGTTTTTTCCTATTAGTTTAAAAAAATATGATGTTTTTATTATTTTTTCTATTTAGTTTAAGAAATAAAATGAGGTGCTTGATAACTTTATTTTTTCTATTTAGTTTAGAAATTATTACGGAATTATTACAATGCTTGATAAGTTTATATTTTTTTTAATTCAGTTTAGGCCTAAAACGAGTATAAATAGGAATATTTAACCTGTATTTTTTTTTATTCAATTTTTTTCCTTAGGAACTTGCTTTTATTTTTTATTTTAAAAATCATCAATACAAAAACAATACGTGAAATGGTCAGAAATTACAAAATGACTAGAAATTAGCCAAATCACATTATAAACATTTTTTTTTGTGGGAATTTTGGCATTTTTCTCATTTATTTTTGAAAATATGTTGAACACAAAGGTAATAAACCAGCGATGACAACTCTGATGCTTTCTCATCTTTGGGTTTTCGATATCTTCACCAAGAGTGTTCCTCAACTCCATCTTCATGTTTAGTCGGTATCTTCACCAAGAACACAACTGAATAAACATGACATTAGTGGCTTACCTATAAAACATTTAAAGGAACACATGAAGTTAGAGCCTGTTTGGCTGACGTTTTAAATGCCGGTTTGTAGTTTTTTTTTTTCCATTTTAAATGAATATGGTTTGGTGTTTTTACATTATTTTGATGTAATGATGTCAAAAATGATTTTTTAAAAATAAAAAACATCATTTTGATGTATTTTGGCACGAAAACCACTTTGAAAAGCTACAGCAACAGCTCTCCCAAACACCCTCTTAGTCTCTCTCCTTCTCGTTCCTTTTGACATTGATTTTTTAATTCCCTCATTTAATGAATATTTTTTTGCATAGAAATTTTAATGTCATTCGAACAAAAATTAACAACGATATTCAATTAAGGTCTTGGGATTCTTAACGTCATAGCTTAAGTAGGCCTATTCAAGTTGACCTTATGATTTACTAGTTCATAGCGTGATGCTACACCACGAATTGGAACCAATTTCCTTTTCAGCATAATAAGAAAAACTCAAGTTGTAAGAACTATTTGATATTATTATTATTATTAAACTCAAAGCAGCTTGTTAATATTGAATGATGTTATAAGATGTTTCTCATATTTAGTATCTATTTGAGAGTGTGGTTGACGTTGTTTTTTAAATTATTTTTCGTTCAGAAATGCATTAAAATGATATTTTTTTAAATTATTTTTGACATCAACACATGAAAATGATATAAAAATACTAAAAATTTGTAATTTAAAATAAAAATAAAATAAATATTTTTTTTTAAAAAACACTTTTGAAACGCAATGCCAAACAGAGTCTTTACATGGGAGAATTATTAAAATTTACTAATATTTTTTTATATCTAGAATTTACCGATCATATTTTATTACTCTCTTTGTATTATTCATATCATCGTTGCAGGTATCACAACAAGAAGTGATTTATAGGTTTAGTTTATCAAGAATTTCTATCCTTTCAAGCTTAAAAATCATGTAAACTTGATGAATGCTCTCTTCAGTTCTCGAAAAGGTACCTTCCTCGATGGAACAAGTCAAAGCTTGGCGTGGATCATAGAATTGCTATCTTGTATATATTGCCTTAACATTTTTCTCAAAATAACAAACCCCTTTTCTAATATATCTTATCTTTGGTGGCAGATATTAAGGAACTTGTTGTCAATGATACGGATACATAAGGCCTGTTTAGGACAGTTATTGCTGTAGTTTTTTAAAGTATTTTTCGTGCTAAAATATATCAAAATGATGTTTTTTTATTTTTTAAAAATCATTTTTGACATCAGCACATCAAAATGATCTAAAAACACCAAAACATATTCATTTAAAATGAAAAAAGTAATTTTAAAAGCTGTCCCAAACAGCTTCTATATAGAATGGATAGGTAGGTCAATATCTTGATATATATATATATATATGTATATAAACAAAAAAAACATAAGTGATGACTTTTCTAGTTAGTATGATAATACCCATAGTTATAATGATATATTCAGATACATTGTTTATATTGATGTAATATATTTAAAAGATTTTTTTATAATAGCAATGACCTCAAGTGACGGGGTCTAAAATTTAATTAAATTACATAAGCTTTTTAATTAATAGTTTAGGCAATTACCATGTGAAATGTCCGATTATTATTGTTGTTAATATTTTTTGTGACTCCATAAAAAATCAAGTTATTTCGCCACACATGAGAACTTGAAAAAATCTTCTCAATTTTTAGATGGGTTGGCTACTCTTGATTTATTTGACCAATTATATCATTTAGATTCCTTTTAACTAAACTTCATAATTAAACAAGGTCGAGGCTAGCACTTGTTAGAGAATAATATAAATTATATTATGAGATCTTACCTATAAGCTTAAGTTTTTAGGTGAGATAATTCTTTAACATGGTATCAGAGCCTGGTTGACCCAGCGGTCACGAGTTCGAATCTCACCACCCCCAATTCTATTTGATAAAAATCAAGCTCAAGGTAGAGTGAGCTTTTGTGCAAGTTTCAAGTCTAAAGAGTTTTCATTTGAGGGGGTGTGTTAGAGAATAATATAAATCATATTATGAGACCTCACCTATAAGCTTAAGTTTTTAGGTGAGATGGTTCATTAACAGCACTTGAGTTGTTTTCATTATCTAAATTAATAGTTTTAATTACAGCCAATTAGAATAAAAAATGTTTAAATTATGCAGTAAAATATATCTCCTTTTACGACTGAATAATGCATATGATTATTATAGGGTTTTTTTTAACTATAATTAATCATATTTTATTTCTTAGACTGAATTGATAATTGGTAGCTCATTTTTCTTGTTCCATCTATTCGGAAAATCGGTTCTCCAATAAAAAAAAGATGAATAAATTAATAAAAAAGTTAAATATTCGAACTTCTTGGGAAGTATGATCACGTAGAAATTAATTGCTTAGACAATTTGATTTAGAATCCAGCCACAGAGTATTTTATACATTGCAACTTGCAAGAGCAGCTGCCAATCTTTCATGGGCAAAAGGTTGCGAGCATTTTCACTATTGGACTTTTGTTTTAAATGCTAAAGGAGCTGGTTAGTGATGAAGTTGAGAATAAGCTTCACACGAAAAAAAATGGCATTTTTTATAGCTAGTCTTGCTAAAGATTGCTTTGAACGTACGTAGAACTTTGTTTTTAACTTAGATTATTCATGAAATATCGTCCTTTATTGTCACAAGCAACATTTCAACACTTTATATAACAACAACAACAATAATCGAGCTATTAATTTATTGATAAAACCAGTATTTGGTAAGTTCAAAGTCAAAAACATGAAGAAAATTAGTACTAAAAATCCTCTAGAATAAGAACACTTGTTAACTTTATTATATTAGAGAATAATATAAATCATATTTTGGACCTCACCTAACAGCTTAATCTTTAGGTGAGATGGTTTCTTAGCATGATATCAAAATCTTATTGATCTAACAGTCATGAGTTTGAATCTCACCAGTCTCATTTTATTTGATGAAAAACCAAGTACATGGTAGTATGAGTATATGCAGGTTTGAAGTATAATTTTTTTTTATTTGAAGATATGTGTTAGAGAATAATAAAAATCATATTCTAGAGCCTCATCTGACAACTTAAGCTTTTAGATGAGTTGATTTCTTAACATATTATACCAGCATGGTAAAATGCCTTCATGACCTCAAATCAAATTATTTTATGTGTATGAAAAATCCCAACCAGGCTTTTTATCTTTGAAGATCGATCATCTTGTTCCTTGTACGTAGTCCAAATCCCCCCATAAAATCCCATATGATAGCATCATGAATGCAATTCGCTAAACCTTACCTTCGATGGTAGAAATGGAGGAAAAGATGAACAGCATGCTTTGTTTCATACACACAAAAATATTGCCTGGCTGGGATACTGTGGTATATGATTGTGCGCTAGAAAGGCTGTTGAAGTACATACTCTGTCATGGAGCAGCTTCCACATGAACATTTCTATTTTTGGTGGGGCAAATCCTTTTAAAAAAGTGAAGTTTCCTGGAAATAAAGTGTTCTCAATTAAATTACTGCTGAATTTGGCAGTATAAGGCCCGGTTGTGTCTCCTACACATATTTTGGTTTCTATCATCTTTGCTGGATGTGAGGTTACCCCTCCTAACAGTTGATCCATGCTGTGTAATTGCTTCTTTTCCATACTTAACTCAGTAAATGTAGAAAGAGACGTGAAGAAAAACGAAATGAAGTAGGAAGTTTGTATATATTTGTGTTTATGTCCTCGCCTGGTCCAGCTTGTGTGTTGTCTGGCCTGGCTTTCAATGGCTAGGAAGGGATCTAGCTTGGATGTTAGCTTGATTGATATAGATTTCTTTTTAATCTTTATTGATATATAAATTAATCTGATTATATCCTTTATTATCAAATAAAAAACCTCACTGCAAAGCGTAAAACATTAATAATTAATGATGAAAATAATAAGTACAAAACACAAAAAAACCGATGGATGCTATTAAATTTTGTGATTTCTTTCGTTCAATAATTCATCTGGGCCAAAGAGAAAGGAGGAAGAAAGTGTTCCTGCAGAATAAGAACCTAAAATTTGATTCTTCTGACTTTGTGGATGAAGATATATGCCATATGAAATTTACAACACACAATTCTATGTCACCAATTAATCCAAAAAGCTCAGCCGCTGCATTGGCATCCAAGGGATCTGATAATACAAAACAAAACTTAAAGTACTGCATATAGTTCATGGTTTAAATCACAATTTTCTTTCATCTTTAATGATTTGATGTGAGGAGAATATAAGCAATTATATGCCAATGCGTTACGTCAATTTAATATATATCTACATGGTTGGTGTTTTTTTATTGTACAAGATTTATTATATAAATTGGGTTACTGAAAAATACGTTTTATATTTATAATATTGCATTATTCTTTGGAAATACTATGTTTCAAGAAATAAAAAACAATTTACTCCCACTACTTTTTGGAGATTTATGTTTCAAGTAAAAATAAAATGCCTTTTCTTTATTTTATGAAGGTATTTTTAATCTAACAAGGTTATTATAATTATAATTTGTCGAGTCTTTGTTTTCTCGATTCATAAGAATTCATATTTCATTTCTTACCTGTTCTCCAATTAAAGTAAATAAATATAATATAGATAGATGGTTTTGGGAGAAAATAAGAAATAACGAAGTCAATGGATCCCAAAGCAGAACCAGAGCCTCCTTATTTTCCTTTTATTGGCTCAACTATAATGTGTTGACTTGAGAAATGTATAAGATAATACACAAAATCAACCCCGGGTCAGACTTGATTATGATTTATGGTTAAAGTTTGATAAGGATTGAAGGTATAATGGCACAAAACATCATGAAAATTCCCATTTAAATTGATTCCTAGCTATGTTCCAAGATTGATGGTAGATCACAAGGGGTCCAACAGTGCATAAAAGCAACAGAGATTAAATTATCGCAAGTGGATCTTATCTTTTTTGAAGTTTTCAGTGAGATTCTCGTACTCTACTTGACTTTACAACTTGCATTTTGTTGTGATTAAATGCTTCAGCATATGTTCTTGTTGATGTGAATTCATGAGAATATCTCATGCAAATATTCTTTATATATGATTTCAGAATATTAATGAACAAATTATTATAATTTTTAATCTTAATACTCTCATTTTTAATTAAATTAAGAGTCTGCTTCAACCCTATTGTGTTTGTTGTATTGTGCTGTAGTGTGAGATTAAACATATATATAAAAAATTCTTTCTTCAAAACACATATAAATAATGTAAAAAAAAAAAAAACACAATTCTATCTCAAAAGTATCAATTCTTATTCTTTGTAACGTAGAAGCTTAATGTGCACTTAACATGCTTTTATAAAAATCAATTTCTACTATTAAGAATTAAGAAGCCGGTTTTTAAAATCTTTACTAGAATAATAAGCTCTAAAAATTAAACACAAAATAATAATAAATATATGCAGATTTCAAACGCTGAAAGCTTTTACTTGAGATGAAATATTATAGTTTTTAAATTGAAATTATTTATTTAATTTACCTAATAAATTAAGTTTTAGAGTTAGAGATGTTTTTTTTTTTTGACAAGTTTTCTTGTTAATTAAAATTATAACACTATGTAAAAAAAAACTAACAAAACTTAAATTGTTAGATGAGTTGTAACATGTCAAAAACCATATAATCTCATGAATTTAATTTAAATTGTTTGCTGCTAAGTTATTAAAAAGAATTTAAAATTATTCCATAACCATAAGTAAATAAAGCTGGTAAAAACTCTCTCTTTTAAATTTAAATTTGTGTTCTTTTGCTTATAGTCAGCAATGATATGTAATCTTCAATTATAAAATTATTAAGTTAAATTACTAGATCAACTTGCCAAGTATAACTAAAATTATTATAATCTTGGATAGTACTTGGGGTTTTCTAGGAATCGGATTAGAACTAGAATCTAATCCGACATTCTGTTTTATACAGAGTCTCCATTTTTTATTTATTTTTGTTATTGGAACCAAACAGTAGCACTTCCTTTACAGTGGTTGGTGACACCTTGTTGCGGTCTTGTGCTACCTTAATTACGAACCATTGTGTTCTCCACGGCGTTTGACTTTGAAGCTTAAGATATTAAAATTGACCGATTAAAACATTCAAAGCTTTGAAATTAGAAAACATTGCACCTCGAATTGATTAGCTAATTTTCGTATAATTCTTAATCGGTACAGTACTACACGAGTATGTCGCCTAGCTCTGTTCAAATAGATGAAGATGATAAAATGAGTGTCCTCTTCTTCTATACAGCTTGTAAGGACAAAGGGAGCAAAAAAAAAAGTAAGAAATCAAATCTCGGGGGGGAGTTAAACAGGGAAAGGTTTATAAAGATCATCTTGTGAGGAATCCTCCTTCATTTCCTCAACTTGTAGGCTGTCATCCACATCGGCAACAAGAACCAAAGCATTTGTCAGCTCCTTGGCTCTTCGAGCTTCAGATTCCCAGTCGGTCCTACTCAAAACGAACAGCATGGTCAGCACACAGGACCCCTGTGCAGCCAAGAGGCCTAGCCATAGCCCTTCAAAATCAAACCCTGCGAAGAATGCTAGCCATACTGCCACTGGCGTGCCAACGAGGTAGAAACATCCCAAGTTGATGTTTGCTCCGACTTTTGGCCTGGCTGTTCCTCGTAAGACTCCACAACCGGTTGTTTGTGGACAATTTCCTAGCTCACAGAGACCTATTATCGGCAAAACAAGTGATGTTAATGCTATGATCTCTTCGTCTTGTGTGAACATGCTAGCCCATACATTCCTGACCATAACTGCAAAAACTAGAGCTGAAAACCCAAATACGAAGCTGAAAGAAAGGCCTACAATGGCTGCCAGCTTCGCTTTCTTGGGCTGGTTAGCGCCCAGCTCGTTGCCAACCCTCGTTGATACACTGAAGCTTAGAGAAGAAGGGAATATGTAGATGAGTGCAGTTGTTTGAATCAAAATGCCCATGGAGGCAACGGTTGCTCTTGGATTTAACAATAGCCCACATAGCAAGATCATGATCTCATACCACCACCATTCAAGACACACCGAGATGCAGCTTGGGATGGCCAAATTCAAGAGGGTTTTCCATTCTTTGAAGCACTCCATTGAAAATCCTCCCCATGTCTTCTTATGGACCCCAGAAACAAGGATATAGATGATCAAAGAACATACAAGGTTGAAGTTAGTCCATACCCCACTAAGAGCAACACCTTTAATCCCTAAATTTAGGTGCGTGACAAGAAAATAGTTTATAGGAATGTGTAGAATAATAGCCAGAGTGGCGCAAAATGTGAGAGGCAAGGTTATTGACTGAGTTATAAGATAGATTCTCAAAGGATGCAAAAATGATTGAGCTAGAAGGTCAGGAAGAGCGTAAACAAGAAATGATTGTGCTTCTGTGGCTATTGACTCATCTTGGCCACAGAAAAGAAGGATGCTTTTCATGTTCAGCCAAAGAAAAGAAATGGGCAGTGAAGCAACAATGAGCAAAAGTATTGTTCTTTGCAACGTCACGCCTAGGAGGTGGTGTTTTTTAGCCCCAGAAGCTTGGCCACATATCGGTTCCATCCCCATGGCCAGGCCAGAGAGGATAGAGTAACCAGTTATATTAGCAAAGCCCACAGCAAGCGAGCCACCAGCCAAGGCTAGCTCCCCGAGCCGGCCGAGGAAGAGCATGGAAATCATCGAGCGAGGATAGAGAAAGAGGCCTGTCAGGATCATGGGGAAAGCTATTTTGGCTATGGAAATAGCTTCTCTGATAGCGAGGGAGAAGCTGGTGGTGTTTGGCTCCTGGTCTTCTTGATGCATACTTGCTGGGCTCGTAGGGATCAGTAATGAGGTGAACATTTTGGGCTCCTGGTCTTCGATGGAGATGAGGAAAGGGAGGTTTTCATTGCATTTGCTGGATAGAGGCGAAGAGTTTAGCTGACACATCCTTGTAATGCGTGAGAAATGTTAAAAGAGTTAAGAGTTAAATAAGATTAAAGAGAAGTTGAGGAGGTTAATGTGAGGCGAGGGAAGGGTTTTATAGTGGTTTGTGAGACGGCAATGCCACATGACTTTGAAACATCATGTAATGCTCTTTCATACTTTTTGTCACATCGCATACGGGAATTAAGTAATTATAAAGCAAAAACCATAAACTTTTTTTAATTAGGATGTAGCATTTGACATTTGGGCTGTACAAAACAAAAGATGGAATTCTTGTTTGTGTAGTGTGCCGCATGATACACCAATTAAAAAGCAGTGCTGCACCGTGTTGCCTTGCATAGAATCGAAAGCAATTCTTTTCTCTGTGATTTTCATTTTATATTCCTTACACAACAATCTTGTCTCGTCTGATCTTTGTTTAATGATGGCAACAAATTTTCGAGGTTTTTGTTAAGAAAAAAAACATGGGATAAAATCACGTGGTATTTTCTTATTCATGCATATGGTTGACATCCTTTTTCTCTGACATCGATCCATATTTTACAGAGCCGTCCATCTCCTCGGAGGAGAAGAAGAAAGACAAGGGATATATAAACTCGTACAAGTCCTTGAAGTACAAGTCCAAACATTGATGGGGCAAGTGATTGAGAGTTTCTTGTACATTAGGACCAAAATGAAGAACAGAAACTAGGTTCCATTTGAGAATTGGTGTCGAGGATGGGAACTTGTGGGGGGTTACCCTAAAAGAAACGAAAAGACAAGTAAACAAGGACGGAGACAACATTTCATTTGGTTAAAACAGGTTTTCTTTATATATAATAATCGAGGAATTGATTAACAGATCCTGGTGCAGAGAATCAATGTTAAAATGGGGGGGAAAGTACGAAAAGTATAGAAAAATCATGCTTGTAGCTAGCAAAAGCTTGAGCAAATTAAAAATGTCATGATAACTTTTAAATGAGTCCTATTCTGTCTACCAAAAGTTTCCATCAATTTTTTTAGAGCTATAAAGCGAGACATGGAGAGTTAGCTATCTTAATCGGTAAACTCTTTTTTCATAGAACTAATTTGTTCCTGAGCATGGAAGTGAATTATTTTCTTGTCATGGTGAGGGAAGCAAAGTCAGCTTTTGTTGAGTGTAAATGAGCTGGGTCTTCGTTTTCGACTGGGTGGACCTGCGAAGGTCTTTCATTGCTTCTGTTGTGGAACAAAACCACTTGGATGGAAATGGAGGTTCCACGCCGATTTGTATTTAGTGGATTGGTCTAGAAAAGAGAGAGATCACTCGAAGTCTCTTCAACCCTCGGTGAAGATCTCCGGATCGAGCCCATGGTTTGGAGCTTTCCTGGCTGATAAATGAAGCTCAAATCTCCACAACTCATAATGCTTCTAAATGATGATTTATTCCACGATTTTTGAACAGTTTTTGGTAAGCTAAGCTGGGATTTGATTGCTCAAAGATCCCACCAATTTTGTAGTTTTTCGGAGGCCTTTTGTTGTCCTTTTTTAAACTTACCTTTCGGTGCTCTTGCATGCACGGAAGAGATTTTGGAAAACACCCTAATTAACACTATAGATGACTAATACCATACAGAGAGAGACGTATGTCAACAAAAATACAAAATTATTCGCACAGGAATAGGCCATTCATCGCCGAAAGATCACTGCTAAGGTAAAATTCTATGCTTTCATTTGAAACAATGTAGCAAGGAGCCAAAGATTCGAGCACCAATTTCAAAAAAAAAAAAAAAGTTGATGGAAGTTTTTTTATGGCACTACCATTCAAAGACGTGACAACGTCAAATTTGCTTTTAATCTTGCCATTGTATGAATTTCATGTTATTGAAGACGGCAACATAAAATTGCTTTTTACATGCCATTATATGAATTTCATGTTACTAATGATGGCATCTTAAGATTACGTGACTATTTGTGTGATTGATATTGTTTTTTTGTTCAGAAATGTATGAAAAAGATCTAGAAATATCAAAAAAATAATTTAAAATAAAAAAATTTATTTTTTATTCAAAAATATTTTTGAAACGCAATGACAAATATAACCTACTTTTGACATAAACAACACAAATGAGTGCTCAATCTTACGATGTTGTGAATTTTTTTATATAAAAATATTATGTCGATAGGTATATTTTAATTATATTCCTTATCATAGCTTCGAGTAAAAGATTTTTAAATATAAAATTTGCATAGTTCATTTTTTAAAAATATATATACACTTCAATTACAGAGAAATAAAGTAGTAATATTTGAACTTAGATATTTGATAAATAAAGCTTTGGTATTATATTAAAAAAAATCTAATTTAAAATTTGAGATATTAAATAAAATCAAGAAAACTTACATAGCATTACACAAGATAAACTTCGTTTTCTCTCTAATCATTTTGTCGAAGCTACTGTTTTCTATAAAAAAATATTATTTATAAATAATAAAATAAAATTGGATTTTGACTAGATTAATCAAGTTATATATTGACACATCAAGTAAACGAAAACAATTCTAGGTTGATTTTGTTTTTCATTTTGAAACTCAATCTCGATTAGAGGCCAAATAAACTAGGTCTTAGATAGACATGCTAGGTGAGGTTGGTTAACTATATATATTATTTTCATTCCATTTTTTTATGTAGGACAATTCACTCAACTAAGATAAAATATAGTTTGATAGTTAATAATAATAAAACTTTGTTATCTAGAAAAACTTTGTCGAAGATCGCTTAATTTCATGGGCAGATATTGTTAGTTTGATTAGGAAATTAAATCTATTTGATTATATTAGTTTATCATAATCAAACTTTGTTATCTAGATAAATTAATGATTATATTTTGTTTATTTAAAATATAAGAGTAGTAAAGAAAAGAGTGACATGAATTTGCATTTATTTATTTTTTACACATTAATTTATGGTTTTGATTTTTTTTTACTACACATAAAAGAACCTTATTTCTTCCTAATTTCACTTAAAAATTTTGAGCTTAAACTTAATTAGAGAGGAATGTTGTTACCCAAGAACAAATGAGCTCAAGGCCTAAATTGCAAAAAAATAATAGTTTTGCAGAGAATTTGGTTGTTATTCCTAAAATTAAAGGACCAAAATTGAACTTTAAAAGGCTAAATGTTTTAAATTAGGTACTTAATTGAATAAATTGTAAATTCTAGGAAGCAATTAAGGATTTGAATGGATAAATTCAACCCCAAAGAGTAATTAGTAGAATGTGTGTGGCTTTAGGGATTGAAATCAACGAATTTAAGGACCTAATTCAAGAAAAATATAGTTTTATTGACCAATCAAGGACTAAATTATTCAATTCAAATACCAATGACTAAAGTGAAAGGGGCGCTCAAATTCAAGGCTGAAATGAGATTTTAGCAAGGGGAGATATTGTAAAGTTTGAGAGTACACAAGGGTATAATTGAACAAATTGGAAGTATAAGGGTGAAATTGAAAATTCCCAAACTAGAAAACTCTAATTTTAAGGATTAGCCAAAATGGCATTGTTGTACAAATATTATGCACTTTATTCCTTATTTTTTACTAATCGGAAAGGCATCTTCTGGCAATCGAATATGACATTTTTTACCACCCTCAAAGCTAAAACCATCACTATTCAACATATAAGCATTCTCTCTACACCCTATTATCTTGAAATCAAACTACCATGTCCCATATTCGCCACTAATTACCTTAATATCAACCTTTGCTAGGTGCTTAAGAAAAAATTAATTGAGTTAGCAACTTGAAGCAACTAAATATAGAGCTACAAACATCTAAATCAAACAAAAAAAATCCAATGAAAAGGCATGCATCTTTTCTACCAAACCCAAATGGTCTTTGATTACAATGATATTGACATTGATCTGATGAAGTCACTAAAATGACTGACCTATTCAACCTCGGCTGAAACACCCACATGCATAAAATCACATTACCACTTCTCGTGTTCACACTAAAAAGAAATTTTTTTATGATTTCATTTTTTGGGGTTTTTGTATACATCTAGGGATTTCAATAATGATTTTATCAAATCCCCAAGAATTTAGCTAATATTTCAAAAATCAACCAATCTTTCTTTAATTCATGAGAATAATAGGTAAATATTCAGATAAAATATTGGACTTATTAGTATACTGGCATTTAAAATATCAGTGATGAAACCTAAAAAAATCTTATAGTTATTTTAAATATTTATCAATTTTAAGTAAGAGTATTTTAATCAATCTTCCCTTATTTCATGAGAATAAAAGAGAAATGCTATGATAAAATATTAGACCTATTAGCAGGTTGGTATTTGAAATATTAGAGATTTACTTGAAAAGATCTCAGAGGTAATTTTAACTAGGAATATCTTATCATCGTAGATAATCTCTGTTTGAGTACATACATGGATCTCATGTGAAATGTGTTTGGGTACACGAGCCCAAAACATGTTAAAAAAATAAATTTATTCATATGAATAAATTTCAAACCAAAACATCTTAAAAAATCACTAAATCCCTAAACTATATCAGAATCTCATAAAAGCGATCTATATTAGATAAGATATGTTAGAGGTGTTAATTCATTTCCTAACTCCAAATAGCTTCTTACTCTTTGAATTTTTGAAAAGACTAGAACATTTGATTTTTCTAACAACTCTAACCAGATAACTAGATAAAAACTCCCAAATCCCCGACGTTATAATGGGAAACTCATGACAAGGAGAATTTTATGAACTAAAAAAATGATTTTATGTGTTGTTTAGTTGAAAATAGAGTAAATTAAATAGATATAATTTTTCTTGACTTATCAATTAAAAGTTTCATTGAATTTATGGTAGCATGTATTCCATTATTCATCTTACATTATCAATGCAATCTCGTTTTGACTATAAATAATCCTGACTCTTAACTAAAAATGATATTTAGCCTTCATTTCATCAAAGTTTAACCTTGAAATCTTCAAATTCAAGCTCTTAACTCAACTTAATCATTGGATTTCCACTTTCTCAAGAACATAATAGCTAGATGTCCTATGAATTCAAAGAGCTAACAATATGTCATTTAGCTAAACATCAAGTTCAGATAACTATCAATAATTCTTGTCTTTATTTTTTAAGATTATAATTATAAACTATAGAAAACGCTTGAACTCTAAAATTCTGAATTAAGGTTTTTAATTCAATAATAGTAGTAGTAATAACAACTTCTTCTGAAAAATAACATATAAAGATATTATAATAATAGCTTAACAAATATTCTTAGAAAAACAAAACTATTTAAACTCTCAAAACTGTTTAAAAAATATAAATTAATTAACTACAAGAAAAAACTATATTTCATGATTGATTTTGGTAAATCCAAAACCCACATCTTTCAACATCTCAATATAGATGGTCGATATTCTTGCTCGATTTCGTCGGATAAATGCTCATTCATGATGTCTTAACCTTATTAAATTTGGATTTATCAATATTCGTGCCCCTTAAGTAATATCCAAAAACCTCTACAAGGCAAAGACAGAATACAATGCACTTATCTATAGCTTGATAACAACTACAAGTCATCAAGTTCTTGTATAAACCTTTAATAAATTTTACCATTAGCTAGCTTTGCTTGAAATTATTCTTGTCATCAATATATTTCGAGAATCCCATGTCTCAGAATATCCTAACAAGTCGATAATCGTAAGGAATAAAGGATCATGAGTCATATTATTATAATCAAATCTCCTTTACGCATACTAAATTTTGTAAGTGTTAAGTAATCCTCTCATCTAAAAATTTAAGCTGTTAAGTAAGACTCCAGAATATGATTTATAAGATTCTCTAACACTCTCTCTCAAGTGAAAACCCTTTGGGGTTGAAAATTGCATAGACCCACATTACCTTGTGCTTGATTTTTATCAAATAGAATTCGAGTGGTGAGATTCGAACCCGTGACC
>CM045913.1:11627542-11791819 GCA_025169955.1 Salix arbutifolia
AAACCCCTTTTCTAATATATCTTATCTTTGGTGGCAGATATTAAGGAACTTGTTGTCAATGATACGGATACATAAGGCTTGTTTGGGACAGTTATTGCTGTAGCTTTTCAAAGTACTTTTCGTGCTGAAATATATCAAAATAATGTTTTTTTATTTTTTAAAAATCATTTTTGACATCAGCACATCAAAATGATCTAAAAACACCAAAACATATTCATTTAAAATAAAAAAAATAATTTAAAAACGTAATTTCAAAAGCTGTCCCAAACAGCTTCTATATAGAATGGATAGGTAGGTCAATATCTTGATATATATATATATATATATATATATATATATGTATATAAACAAAAAAAACATAAGTGATGACTTTTCTAGTTAGTATGATAATACCCATAGTTATAATGATATATTCAGATACATTGTTTATATTGATGTAATATATTAAAAAGATTTTTTTTTTTTATAATAGCAATGACCTCAAGTGACGGGGTCTAAAATTTAATTAAATTACATAAGCTTTTTAATTAATAGTTTAGGCAATCACCATGTGAAATGTCCGATTATTATTGTTGTTAATATTTTTTGTGACTCCATAAAAAATCGAGTTATTTCGCCACACATGAGAACTTGAAAAAATCTTCTCAATTTTTAGATGGGTTGGCTACTCTTGATTTATTTGACCAATTATATCATTTAGATTCCTTTTAACTAAACTTCATAATTAAACAAGGTCGAGGCTAGCACCTGTTAGAGAATAATATAAATCATATTATGAGATCTTACCTATAAGCTTAAGCTTTTAGGTGAGATAATTCCTTAACATGGTATCAGAGTCTGGTTGATCTAGCGGTCACGAGTTCGAATCTCACCACCCCCAATTCTATTTGATAAAAATCAAGCACAAGGTAGAGTGGACCTTTGTGCAAGTTTCAAGCCTAAATAGTTTTTATTTGAGGGGGTGTGTTAGAGAATAATATAAATCATATTATGAGACCTCACCTATAAGCTTAAGTTTTTAGGTGAGATGGTTCCTTAACAGCACTTGAGTTGTTTTCATTATCTAAATTAATAGTTTTAATTACAGCCAATTAGAATAAAAAATGTTTAAATTATGCAGTAAAATATATCTCCTTTTACGACTGAATAATGCATATGATTATTATAGGGTTTTTTTAACTATAATTAATCATATTTTATTTCTTAGACTGAATTGATAATTGGTAGCTCATTTTTCTTGTTCCATCTATTCGGAAAATCGGTTCTCCAATAAAAAAAGATGAATAAATTAATAAAAAAAGTTAAATATTCGAACTTCTTGGGAAGTATGATCACGTAGAAATTAATTGCTTAGACAATTTGATTTAGAATCCAGCCACAGAGTATTTTATACATTGCAACTTGCAAGAGCAGCTGCCAATCTTTCATGGGCAAAAGGTTGCGAGCATTTTCACTATTGGACTTTTGTTTTAAATGCTAAAGGAGCTGGTTAGTGATGAAGTTGAGAATAAGCTTCACACGAAAAAAAATGGCTTTTTTTATAGCTAGTCTTGCTAAAGATTGCTTTGAACGTACGTAGAACTTTGTTTTTAACTTAGATTATTCATGAAATATCGTCCTTTATTGTCACAAGCAACATTTCAACACTTTATATAACAACAACAACAATAATCGAGCTATTAATTTATTTATAAAACCAGTATTTGGTAAGTTCAAAGTCAAAAACATGAAGAAAATTAGTACTAAAAGTCCTCTAGAATAAGAACACTTGTTAACTTTATTATGTTTGAGAATAATATAAATCATATTTTGGACCTCACCTAACAGCTTAATCTTTAGGTGAGATGGTTTCTTAGCATGATATCAAAATCTTATTGATCTAACGGTCACGAGTTTGAATCTCACCACTTTCATTTTATTTGATGAAAAACCAAGTACATGGTAGTATGAGTATATGCAAGTTTGAAGTATAATTTTTTTTTACATGAAGATGTGTATTAGAGAATAATATAAATCATATTCTAGAGCCTGAGTTGATTTCTTAACATATTATACCAGCATGGTAAAATGCCTTCATGACCTCAAATCAAATTATTGTATGTGTAGGAAAAATCCCAACCAGGCTTTTTATCTTTGAAGATCGATCATCTTGTTCCTTGTACGTAGTCCAAATCCCCCCATAAAATCCCATATGATAGCATCATGAATGCAATTCGCTAAACCTTACCTTCGATGGTAGAAATGGAGGAAAAGATGAACAGCATGCTTTGTTTCATACACACAAAAATATTGCCTGGCTGGGATACTGTGGTATATGATTGTGCGCTAGAAAGGCTGTTGAAGTACATACTCTGTCATGGAGCAGCTTCCACATGAACATTTCTATTTTTGGTGGGGCAAATCCTTTTAAAAAAGTGAAGTTTCCTGGAAATAAAGTGTTCTCAATTAAATTACTGCTGAATTTGGCAGTATAAGGCCCGGTTGTGTCTCCTACACATATTTTGGTTTCTATCATCTTTGCTGGATGTGAAGTTACCCCTCCTAACAGTTGATCCATGCTGTGTAATTGCTTCTTTTCCATACTTAACTCAGTAAATGTAGAAAGAGACGTGAAGAAAAACGAAATGAAGTAGGAGGTTTGTATATATTTGTGTTTATGTCCTCGCCTGGTCCAGCTTTTGTATGGTTGTGTGTTGTCTGGCCTGGCTTTCAATGGCTAGGAAGGGATCTGGCTTGGATGGTAGCTTGATTGATCATATAGATTTCTTTTTAATCTTTATTGATATATAAATTAATCTGATTATATCCTTTATTATCAAATAAAAAACCTCACTGCAAAGCGTAAAACATTAATAATTAATGATGAAAATAATAAGTACAAAAAACAAAAAAACCGATGGATGCTATTAAATTTTGTGATTTCTTTCGTTCAATAATTCATCTGGGCCAAAGAGAAAGGAGGAAGAAAGTGTTCCTGCAGAATAAGAACCTACAATTTGATTCTTCTGACTTTGTGGATGAAGATATATGCCATATGAAATTTACAACACACAATTCTATGTCACCAATTAATCCAAAAAGCTCAGCCGCTGCATTGGCATCCAAGGGATCTGATAATGCAAAACAAAGTACTGTATAGTTCATGGTTTAAATCACAATTTTCTTTCATCTTTAATGATTTGATGTGAGGAGAATATAAGCAATTATATGCCAATGCGTTACGTCAATTTAATATATATCTACATGGTTTGTTTGTTTGTTTTTTATTGTAGAAGATTTATTATATAAATTGGGTTACTGAAAAATACGTTTTATATTTATAATATTGTATTATTCTTTGGAAATACTATGTTTCAAGAAATAAAAAACAGTTTACTCCCACTACTTTTTGGAGATTTATGTTTCAAGGTAAAAATAAAATGCCTTTTCTTTATTTTATGAAGGTATTTTTAATCTAACATGGTTATTATAATTATAATTTTTCGAGTCTTTGTTTTCTCGATTCAAGAGAATTCATATTTCATTTCTTAGCAGTTCTCCAATTAAAGTAAATAAATATAATATAGATAGATGGTTTTGGGAGAAAATAAGAAATATCGAAGTCAATGGATCCCAAAGCAGAACCAGAGCCTCGTTATTTTCCCTTTATTGGCTCAACTATAATGTGTTGACTTGAGAAATGTATAAGATAATACACAAAATCAACCCCGGGTCAGACTTGATTATGATTTATGGTTAAAGTTTGATAAGGATTGAAGGTATAATGGCACAAAACATCATGAGAATTCCCAATTAAATTGATTCCTAGCTATGTTCCAAGATTGATGGTAGATCACAAGGGGTCCAACAGTGCATAAAAGCAACAGAGATTAAATTACGCAAGTGGATCTTATCTTTTCTGAAGTTTTCAGTGAGATTCTCGTACTCTACTTGACTTTACAACTTGCATTTTGTTGTGATTAAATGCTTCAGCATATGTTCTTGTTGATGTGAATTCATGAGAATATCTCATGCAAATATTCTTTATATATGATTTCAGAATATTAATGAACAAATTATTATAATTTTTAATCTTAATACTCTCATTTTTAATTAAATTAAGAGTCTGCTTCAACCCTATTGTGTTTGTTGTATTGTGCTGTAGTGTGAGATTAAACATATATATAAAAAATTCTTTCTTCAAAACACATATAAATAATGTAAAAAAAAAACAAGAATTCTATCTAAAAATAAATTTAAGTTTTTTTATCTTCTAGAAAAACACAATTCTATCTCAAAAGTATCAATTCTTATTCTTTGTAAAGTAGAAGCTTAATGTGCACTTAACATGCTTTTATAAAAATCAATTTCTACTATTAAGAATTAAGAAGCCGGTTTTTAAAATCTTTACTAGAATAATAAGCTCTAAAAATTAAACACATAATAATAATAAATATATGCAGATTTCAAACGCCAAAAGCTTTTACTTGAGATGAAATATTATAGTTTTTAATTTGAAATTATTTATTTAATTTACCTAATAAATTAAGTTTTAGAGTTAGAGATGTTTTTTTTGACAAGTTTGCTTGTTAATTAAAATTATAATACCATGTAAATAATCTTCAATTATAAAATTATAAAGTTAAATTACTAGATCAACTTGCCAAGTATAACTAAAATTATTATAATCTTGGATAGTACTTGGGGTTTTCTAGGAATCGGATTAGAACATGAATCTAATCCGACATTCTGTTTTATGTAGAGTCTCCATTTTTTATTTATTTTTGTTATTGGAACCAAACAGTAGCACTTCCTTTACAGTGGTTGGTGACACCTTGTTGCGGTCTTGTGCTACCTTAATCACGAACCATTGTGTTCTCCACGGCGTTTGACTTTGAAGCTTAAGATATTAAAATTGACCGATTAAAACATTCAAAGCTTTGAAATTAGAAAACATTGCACCTCGAATTGATTAGCTAATTTTCGTATAATTCTTAATCGGTACAGTACTACACGAGTATGTCGCCTAGCTCTGTTCAAATAGATGAAGATGATAAAATGAGTGTCCTCTTCTTCTATACAGCTTGTAAGGACAAAGGGAGCAAAAAAAAAAGTAAGAAATCAAATCTCGGGGGGGAGTTAAACAGGGAAAGGTTTATAAAGATCATCTTGTGAGGAATCCTCCTTCATTTCCTCAACTTGTAGGCTGTCATCCACATCGGCAACAAGAACCAAAGCATTTGTCAGCTCCTTGGCTCTTCGAGCTTCAGATTCCCAGTCGGTCCTACTCAAAACGAACAGCATGGTCAGCACACAGGACCCCTGTGCAGCCAAGAGGCCTAGCCATAGCCCTTCAAAATCAAACCCTGCGAAGAATGCTAGCCATACTGCCACTGGCGTGCCAACGAGGTAGAAACATCCCAAGTTGATGTTTGCTCCGACTTTTGGCCTGGCTGTTCCTCGTAAGACTCCACAACCGGTTGTTTGTGGACAATTTCCTAGCTCACAGAGACCTATTATCGGCAAAACAAGTGATGTTAATGCTATGATCTCTTCGTCTTGTGTGAACATGCTAGCCCATACATTCCTGACCATAACTGCAAAAACTAGAGCTGAAAACCCAAATACGAAGCTGAAAGAAAGGCCTACAATGGCTGCCAGCTTCGCTTTCTTGGGCTGGTTGGCGCCCAGCTCGTTGCCAACCCTCGTTGATACACTGAAGCTTAGAGAAGAAGGGAATATGTAGATGAGTGCAGTTGTTTGAATCAAAATGCCCATGGAGGCAACGGTTGCTCTTGGATTTAACAATAGCCCACATAGCAAGATCATGATCTCATACCACCACCATTCAAGACACACCGAGATGCAGCTTGGGATGGCCAAATTCAAGAGCGTTTTCCATTCTTTGAAGCACTCCATTGAAAATCCTCCCCATGTCTTCTTATGGACCCCAGAAACAAGGATATAGATGATCAAAGAACATACAAGGTTGAAGTTAGTCCATACCCCACTAAGAGCAACACCTTTAATCCCTAAATTTAGGTGCGTGACAAGAAAATAGTTTATAGGAATGTGTAGAATAATAGCCAGAGTGGCGCAAAATGTGAGAGGCAAGGTTATTGACTGAGTTATAAGATAGATTCTCAAAGGATGCAAAAATGATTGAGCTAGAAGGTCAGGAAGAGCGTAAACAAGAAATGATTGTGCTTCTGTGGCTATTGACTCATCTTGGCCACAGAAAAGAAGGATGCTTTTCATGTTCAGCCAAAGAAAAGAAATGGGCAGTGAAGCAACAATGAGCAAAAGTATTGTTCTTTGCAACGTCACGCCTAGGAGGTGGTGTTTTTTAGCCCCAGAAGCTTGGCCACATATCGGTTCCATCCCCATGGCCAGGCCAGAGAGGATAGAGTAACCAGTTATATTAGCAAAGCCCACAGCAAGCGAGCCACCAGCCAAGGCTAGCTCCCCGAGCCGGCCGAGGAAGAGCATGGAAATCATCGAGCGAGGATAGAGAAAGAGGCCTGTCAGGATCATGGGGAAAGCTATTTTGGCTATGGAAATAGCTTCTCTGATAGCGAGGGAGAAGCTGGTGGTGTTTGGCTCCTGGTCTTCTTGATGCATACTTGCTGGGCTCGTAGGGATCAGTAATGAGGTGAACATTTTGGGCTCCTGGTCTTCGATGGAGATGAGGAAAGGGAGGTTTTCATTGCATTTGCTGGATAGAGGCGAAGAGTTTAGCTGACACATCCTTGTAATGCGTGAGAAATGTTAAAAGAGTTAGAGTTAAATAAGATTAAAGAGAAGTTGAGGAGGTTAATGGGAGGCGAGGGAAGGGTTTTATAGTGGTTTGTGAGACGGCAATGCCACATGACTTTGAAACATCATGTAATGCTCTTTCATACTTTTTGTCACATCGCATACGGGAATTAAGTAATTATAAAGCAAAAACCATAAACTTTTTTTAATTAGGATGTAGCATTTGACATTTGGGCTGTACAAAACAAAAGATGGAATTCTTGTTTGTGTAGTGTGCCGCATGATACACCAATTAAAAAGCAGTGCTGCACCGTGTTGCCTTGCATAGAATCGAAAGCAATTCTTTTCTCTGTGATTTTCATTTTATATTCCTTACACAACAATCTTGTCTCGTCTGATCTTTGTTTAATGATGGCAACAAATTTTCGAGGTTTTTGTTAAGAAAAAAAACATGGGATAAAATCACGTGGTATTTTCTTATTCATGCATATGGTTGACATCCTTTTTCTCTGACATCGATCCATATTTTACAGAGCCGTCCATCTCCTCGGAGGAGAAGAAGAAAGACAAGGGATATATAAACTCGTACAAGTCCTTGAAGTACAAGTCCAAACATTGATGGGGCAAGTGATTGAGAGTTTCTTGTACATTAGGACCAAAATGAAGAACAGAAACTAGGTTCCATTTGAGAATTGGTGTCGAGGATGGGAACTTGTGGGGGGTTACCCTAAAAGAAACGAAAAGACAAGTAAACAAGGACGGAGACAACATTTCATTTGGTTAAAACAGGTTTTCTTTATATATAATAATCGAGGAATTGATTAACAGATCCTGGTGCAGAGAATCAATGTTAAAATGGGGGGGAAAGTACGAAAAGTATAGAAAAATCATGCTTGTAGCTAGCAAAAGCTTGAGCAAATTAAAAATGTCATGATAACTTTTAAATGAGTCCTATTCTGTCTACCAAAAGTTTCCATCAATTTTTTTAGAGCTATAAAGCGAGACATGGAGAGTTAGCTATCTTAATCGGTAAACTCTTTTTTCATAGAACTAATTTGTTCCTGAGCATGGAAGTGAATTATTTTCTTGTCATGGTGAGGGAAGCAAAGTCAGCTTTTGTTGAGTGTAAATGAGCTGGGTCTTCGTTTTCGACTGGGTGGACCTGCGAAGGTCTTTCATTGCTTCTGTTGTGGAACAAAACCACTTGGATGGAAATGGAGGTTCCACGCCGATTTGTATTTAGTGGATTGGTCTAGAAAAGAGAGAGATCACTCGAAGTCTCTTCAACCCTCGGTGAAGATCTCCGGATCGAGCCCATGGTTTGGAGCTTTCCTGGCTGATAAATGAAGCTCAAATCTCCACAACTCATAATGCTTCTAAATGATGATTTATTCCACGATTTTTGAACAGTTTTTGGTAAGCTAAGCTGGGATTTGATTGCTCAAAGATCCCACCAATTTTGTAGTTTTTCGGAGGCCTTTTGTTGTCCTTTTTTAAACTTACCTTTCGGTGCTCTTGCATGCACGGAAGAGATTTTGGAAAACACCCTAATTAACACTATAGATGACTAATACCATACAGAGAGAGACGTATGTCAACAAAAATACAAAATTATTCGCACAGGAATAGGCCATTCATCGCCGAAAGATCACTGCTAAGGTAAAATTCTATGCTTTCATTTGAAACAATGTAGCAAGGAGCCAAAGATTCGAGCACCAATTTCAAAAAAAAAAAAAAAGTTGATGGAAGTTTTTTTATGGCACTACCATTCAAAGACGTGACAACGTCAAATTTGCTTTTAATCTTGCCATTGTATGAATTTCATGTTATTGAAGACGGCAACATAAAATTGCTTTTTACATGCCATTATATGAATTTCATGTTACTAATGATGGCATCTTAAGATTACGTGACTATTTGTGTGATTGATATTGTTTTTTTGTTCAGAAATGTATGAAAAAGATCTAGAAATATCAAAAAAATAATTTAAAATAAAAAAATTTATTTTTTATTCAAAAATATTTTTGAAACGCAATGACAAATATAACCTACTTTTGACATAAACAACACAAATGAGTGCTCAATCTTACGATGTTGTGAATTTTTTTATATAAAAATATTATGTCGATAGGTATATTTTAATTATATTCCTTATCATAGCTTCGAGTAAAAGATTTTTAAATATAAAATTTGCATAGTTCATTTTTTAAAAATATATATACACTTCAATTACAGAGAAATAAAGTAGTAATATTTGAACTTAGATATTTGATAAATAAAGCTTTGGTATTATATTAAAAAAAATCTAATTTAAAATTTGAGATATTAAATAAAATCAAGAAAACTTACATAGCATTACACAAGATAAACTTCGTTTTCTCTCTAATCATTTTGTCGAAGCTACTGTTTTCTATAAAAAAATATTATTTATAAATAATAAAATAAAATTGGATTTTGACTAGATTAATCAAGTTATATATTGACACATCAAGTAAACGAAAACAATTCTAGGTTGATTTTGTTTTTCATTTTGAAACTCAATCTCGATTAGAGGCCAAATAAACTAGGTCTTAGATAGACATGCTAGGTGAGGTTGGTTAACTATATATATTATTTTCATTCCATTTTTTTATGTAGGACAATTCACTCAACTAAGATAAAATATAGTTTGATAGTTAATAATAATAAAACTTTGTTATCTAGAAAAACTTTGTCGAAGATCGCTTAATTTCATGGGCAGATATTGTTAGTTTGATTAGGAAATTAAATCTATTTGATTATATTAGTTTATCATAATCAAACTTTGTTATCTAGATAAATTAATGATTATATTTTGTTTATTTAAAATATAAGAGTAGTAAAGAAAAGAGTGACATGAATTTGCATTTATTTATTTTTTACACATTAATTTATGGTTTTGATTTTTTTTTACTACACATAAAAGAACCTTATTTCTTCCTAATTTCACTTAAAAATTTTGAGCTTAAACTTAATTAGAGAGGAATGTTGTTACCCAAGAACAAATGAGCTCAAGGCCTAAATTGCAAAAAAATAATAGTTTTGCAGAGAATTTGGTTGTTATTCCTAAAATTAAAGGACCAAAATTGAACTTTAAAAGGCTAAATGTTTTAAATTAGGTACTTAATTGAATAAATTGTAAATTCTAGGAAGCAATTAAGGATTTGAATGGATAAATTCAACCCCAAAGAGTAATTAGTAGAATGTGTGTGGCTTTAGGGATTGAAATCAACGAATTTAAGGACCTAATTCAAGAAAAATATAGTTTTATTGACCAATCAAGGACTAAATTATTCAATTCAAATACCAATGACTAAAGTGAAAGGGGCGCTCAAATTCAAGGCTGAAATGAGATTTTAGCAAGGGGAGATATTGTAAAGTTTGAGAGTACACAAGGGTATAATTGAACAAATTGGAAGTATAAGGGTGAAATTGAAAATTCCCAAACTAGAAAACTCTAATTTTAAGGATTAGCCAAAATGGCATTGTTGTACAAATATTATGCACTTTATTCCTTATTTTTTACTAATCGGAAAGGCATCTTCTGGCAATCGAATATGACATTTTTTACCACCCTCAAAGCTAAAACCATCACTATTCAACATATAAGCATTCTCTCTACACCCTATTATCTTGAAATCAAACTACCATGTCCCATATTCGCCACTAATTACCTTAATATCAACCTTTGCTAGGTGCTTAAGAAAAAATTAATTGAGTTAGCAACTTGAAGCAACTAAATATAGAGCTACAAACATCTAAATCAAACAAAAAAAATCCAATGAAAAGGCATGCATCTTTTCTACCAAACCCAAATGGTCTTTGATTACAATGATATTGACATTGATCTGATGAAGTCACTAAAATGACTGACCTATTCAACCTCGGCTGAAACACCCACATGCATAAAATCACATTACCACTTCTCGTGTTCACACTAAAAAGAAATTTTTTTATGATTTCATTTTTTGGGGTTTTTGTATACATCTAGGGATTTCAATAATGATTTTATCAAATCCCCAAGAATTTAGCTAATATTTCAAAAATCAACCAATCTTTCTTTAATTCATGAGAATAATAGGTAAATATTCAGATAAAATATTGGACTTATTAGTATACTGGCATTTAAAATATCAGTGATGAAACCTAAAAAAATCTTATAGTTATTTTAAATATTTATCAATTTTAAGTAAGAGTATTTTAATCAATCTTCCCTTATTTCATGAGAATAAAAGAGAAATGCTATGATAAAATATTAGACCTATTAGCAGGTTGGTATTTGAAATATTAGAGATTTACTTGAAAAGATCTCAGAGGTAATTTTAACTAGGAATATCTTATCATCGTAGATAATCTCTGTTTGAGTACATACATGGATCTCATGTGAAATGTGTTTGGGTACACGAGCCCAAAACATGTTAAAAAAATAAATTTATTCATATGAATAAATTTCAAACCAAAACATCTTAAAAAATCACTAAATCCCTAAACTATATCAGAATCTCATAAAAGCGATCTATATTAGATAAGATATGTTAGAGGTGTTAATTCATTTCCTAACTCCAAATAGCTTCTTACTCTTTGAATTTTTGAAAAGACTAGAACATTTGATTTTTCTAACAACTCTAACCAGATAACTAGATAAAAACTCCCAAATCCCCGACGTTATAATGGGAAACTCATGACAAGGAGAATTTTATGAACTAAAAAAATGATTTTATGTGTTGTTTAGTTGAAAATAGAGTAAATTAAATAGATATAATTTTTCTTGACTTATCAATTAAAAGTTTCATTGAATTTATGGTAGCATGTATTCCATTATTCATCTTACATTATCAATGCAATCTCGTTTTGACTATAAATAATCCTGACTCTTAACTAAAAATGATATTTAGCCTCCATTTCATCAAAGTTTAACCTTGAAATCTTCAAATTCAAGCTCTTAACTCAACTTAATCATTGGATTTCCACTTTCTCAAGAACATAATAGCTAGATGTCCTATGAATTCAAAGAGCTAACAATATGTCATTTAGCTAAACATCAAGTTCAGATAACTATCAATAATTCTTGTCTTTATTTTTTAAGATTATAATCATAAACTATAGAAAACGCTTGAACTCTAAAATTCTGAATTAAGGTTTTTAATTCAATAATAGTAGTAGTAATAACAACTTCTTCTGAAAAATAACATATAAAGATATTATAATAATAGCTTAACAAATATTCTTAGAAAAACAAAACTATTTAAACTCTCAAAACTGTTTAAAAAATATAAATTAATTAACTACAAGAAAAAACTATATTTCATGATCGATTTTGGTAAATCCAAAACCCACATCTTTCAACATCTCAATATAGATGGTCGATATTCTTGCTCGATTTCGTCGGATAAATGCTCATTTATGATGTCTTAACCTTATTAAATTTGGATTTATCAATATTCGTGCCCCTTAATTAATATCCAAAAACCTCTACAAGGCAAAGACAGAATACAATGCACTTATCTATAGCTTGATAACAACTACAAGTCATCAAGTTCTTGTTTAAACCTTTAATAAATTTTACCATTAGCTAGCTTTGCTTGAAATTATTCTTGTCATCAATATATTTCGAGAATCCCATGTCTCAGAATATCCTAACAAGTCGATAATCGTAAGGAATAAAGGATCATGAGTCATATTATTATAATCAAATCTCCTTTACGCATACTAAATTTTGTAAGTGTTAAGAAATCATCTCACCTAAAAATTTAAGTTGTTAAGTGAGACTCCAGAATATGATTTATAAGATTCTCTAACACTCTCTCTCAAGTGAAAACCCTTTGGGGTTGAAAATTGCATAGACCCACATTACCTTGTGCTTGATTTTTATCAAATAGAATTCGAGTGGTGAGATTCGAACCCGTGACCGTTGGGTCAACAAGGTTCTGATCCCATATAAGAAACCATCTCACCTAAAAACTTAAGTTGTTAAATGAGGTCCCAGAATATGATTTATATTATTCTCTATCAATAAACATCTATGTAGTCAAGATTTGATTATATTTGAAGATTGTCTTATGAATAGAGTCAAAAGAATGAGGATATTATCTGCATAACTCATTCTCTAAGTTCCGGTCTATGTGTGTTTGTAGTGTCAAGTAATTTAATTTATTCAAACCCTAAACACGCTTGATTTGTTTTAAATAGAGTCCTTAATTTTTACAATTAGAAAGATCCTAAATTCCTTTTCGACTAACTCTGCTTTTGCTTTAAAGCAAATCTTTTCTTTGTTCTTACTTCTCTTCTCCTCCGAAAGCAATTCTCATTTGGTGTCCTTGCGGTTCAAGAAGAGACAACAGTATGAATAATTAGAAAATTTGGGTTGCACGAGCCATCAGTGCATTGAAATCCCACAAGTGTACATCTGCTTCGTTAAAGCCTTGCCGACTGGAGTTGGTACGCTGACTTGTTGATAGGGTTGTCTCTTCCCTTTTTTATGAAGATCGACATATGAAAAACATTTTCTTTTTTTTTTCCCTTTTAAATGTTGCTTTTACTATTTGTGGATATACTTGCAAGGATGTCGCACAATGTTGGGTTAAGTTGAGAGAAAAGAAGACAAAGGGGACTGAAATAAAAGAGGAAAATAGGAAGAAAAGAATGGGTAAGTAATCCAATCCCTTCAAGTGTCCTTTTTAATTTTGGAAGGCAATAGAAATAAGGAAAATAAAGAAAAGAAGGAAAAATCCTTATGATTTCATATTAAATTTTTTTATATCTTATTACCCAGGATAAGAATGATAAGATGTTAAACCATTAATGGTAAAAAAAAATAAGTAATTTAATCGAGTAAACAGAATATGTATAGTCAAATATAAAGTTCCACTCATACCAACAAAAGATTGAGAAAAAACAATTTGCATGTTGTAGGGGCAAAACATAACAAATGATGTTATTAAATTAGATTTGTATTTTAAAAGTACGATAATAATAATTTTTATCATTGCATTGACTCGGGTCAATAGTCATGTAACCCCGAACATTACAGGTTAACTCGAGCCTTGCACTAAATGGATCCCCAAGTCAGGTTTTAAAAAATATGATAGTGACCAATTTTATTCTTAAGTTAACCTGGATCAATGGTCACCCTGGTTCATCCTGGATTTGGTTTGACCTCGAGCCAGATTTTAAAAATATAATAATTATTATTTTTATGCTTACATTGGCTCTATCAATGAACTTAACCCATAACCCGAGCCTTTCCCATGTTAAGCCCCTAAATTAAATTTTAAAACTATAACAATAATTATTTTTATTCTTATATTGACTTAGGTTAATGGTAAACTTAAATCGTTAACTGAACATTGGCTGAGATCGACTCTTGGGTCAAATTTTAAAACTATAATAACAATTATTTGTATCTTTATATTGACTCAGGTTAATAATTAACTCAACTTGAGTCATGATTTCAAATAATGACAATAAATATTTTTAGTCTTGTGTTGACCCGAGTCAATGGTCAACCCAATAAATGACCCAAACCTTGTCTAGGTTTGATCCTCTAGTTGAGTTTTAAAACTATGATAATAGTAATTTTATTTTTATATTGATCCAGATTAACCGAAGTTAACCCTTGTGCAGAAATTTTCTAGTTTGTTATGCCTCTTTATATGACAAATATATTTTTACTAAAAAAGACTTAAATAAGATGATTTTTTTTATGTTATATAAAAATGCACCAAACAACTTCATGAAAAATAAAATTATCATATTCAATTCATTATTTTTCAAACTATAAAAAACTATCTTAGTTTTTCCTTTCCCTCCCATTAAAATTAACAAACAATGTAAAAGAGAGTTACAATAACATATAATAATGAAAATAGATAACGTATTTTTCATCTTTATCTCTACGAAACCCTCCTATGTCTATACCTACCTCTCTCTTTTTTATTGAAAACAATTCTCAATTCTTTATTAATGACATACCTCGATTATTTTATGACCATTTTAAAAAAAAAATCAAGTTAAAAAACTTTAAATATTTTACATATATGAACCAAGATTAATCAAGGGTATATGCATAAATTTGAATATGAGCGTCCATTGAATTCAAAAATGTCTTATATATTATGATTTCTCAATGCATTTTTATATTCCTGGCTTGTATTCAAATCTATAAAGCCAAACTTCATTGAAAGCAAATATAATTTTTATTTTTAGGGTTTCTATTTAGCAGCCTAAAGTTTGAATACATAATTTATATTATTTTATAATACATTTCACTAGTTTCAAACTTATACAAATCCACTCAACTTTATCGAGATCCCACTGCATCCCCTAGATTTTCCCTGGAGCTATCTTTTCTAGTTCTACTCGATTAAACAAGCCATCAAGATTAATTAAATAGAGTCAAATTATACTTTCAATTTGGAATAAGCAATGACTCACTCGATCAACATTAATGGGCTCGTGCTTTATATTTAATTCCCATCTTCGACATGTGTTGCTCTCAACGTGCATGCTTCCTTTGAAGAAAGAATGTGCTGGTTTTTCAATAAAGAATAAATTTTACTGACATTCTTACAGCTTGAATGGACTGAAAGGTGTCTAAAAAGAAGAGATCAAGATGTAAGATTATATGCTTTGGATATTTAAAAAATGCTGACGATCGATCGACCACATTGCTTTCCATTCAAAAGTTAGAAAATATTGTATAATATTACCCTGAATTAGTAGAAATAAATAAATTCCAAGTTCACAATGAGATTGCTAAGATGTGTTTCTCCTTGTATGGAGCAAAGGATTCAACTTTGGATCGAGAAATAGAATAATTGTCACCAACTAACCATCAATTGTTCTCCTAGTAACTTGATATGATTATTCCTTTTATTATACTTTTGAACTCCACAATTTATTAATTATTTAAATTAAAATCTTATGTTGAAAATAATATTCTTGCTCATCAATTTCCAAATAGACAGCTTTGAATGGCTGCTCGGGAGAATTAATGCCAATTCTTCCATTGTTATTCTCTTTAATTTAGTTTTTTTCTAACCGGATTTCCATGCCTTAAACGTTAGTGTATTTGTGTGGGCTGATATTCGAATTCTTTTGCATGCATCTATTCTTTTTCAATATTAACTATTATTATCTTTTATTCTTTCTTCCGTGATCAAGTGGGTATCCTTGATTAGATTAATTTTGTATATTTGATTTTTTTAATCTGATTTAAAAATATTTAATTTTATAATCCTATAAAAACTAGGCAATCTCCATCAAAACTAGACAATCTATAATAATTTAAATTATAATTTACATCATAAAGCTTCCAATAAAATAATCTTGTTTTATACAAAAAATTATCTCTATTTTGTAAATATTTAATCTGTAAAGAATAATTTTTAAAAACATTAATAAGATTTAAACTCATAATTTCAACGATTTTATTTATATAAAAAAAGCATAATAGAGTTTCAGGTTGTATTTAGAAATAAGGCAGTGATTGTTTTTCAATGTGATTTTTTCTTTAAAATATATCAAAATAATATTTTTTTAAATAATATCAGTATATTAAAATAATTTAAAAAAACAAAAAATAATATTATTTTTTTCAAAACAATTTTAAAATACAAAAACAAACTTAGTATTTGTATATAAGAAATCCAAACAGGGATAAAGATAGGAAAGCATCAATGGGAATTCCAAAGAACTCTAATACTGGTTGATGGGAGACACGAGGCAGTGATGCTTGAGACCTTGACAAGTGGCAGTTTGGCCCAACAGGTAATTGATCCAACGATCATGAAACAAGATGTGGGGTCCAATCCATACAGTGATTTGCACCTAAAAAAGGAAACGTTCCTCGCTTGCTTTTCAATGGTGGTGGACACCATAGTCCCATAATCATAATCCAATCCATGTAGATTACAGCAACCATACAAAGAATGTATGACGATGATGATCTCTTTTTTATGACAGGAAAGTTACTCTTTATAACGTATTTCATAGATCCAAATGAACGATTAAAATTCTGGTTATTCTAGATTATCAAGCTCGTAACATTGTTTTTTGGAACGATTGATATTATCCCTTTATGCTATACGGTGTTTAATGTTAATAATAATTAGATTTTAGTTCATATGAAAACATTATTCTTTGATACATATGCTTTATTAATATATTGATACAGTAGGTATTTGAACTTCTGATCCAGAGTGACAACGATTAGATATTATGTTTATTAATTTATTTTGGAAGGAAAAAAATTAATAATTCAATTTTATTTCATATCGAAACTCTAACTATTTACATTTACCTAATTTACATGTTTATAATACTGTGTTGAGTTAGATAAAAAAAATCAACGCAACCAAAAAATTTAGATTTTAAAGAGTTATTTGTATTTTTGTTTAATTTGAGGTCAACATTGAAATTTCCATACCTAATTCTGTGTATTTTTTGTTTAAAATCAAATTTTATAGGAATTATACAAAAATAATCTAATAAACTTAGACAATCAAAAAGCAAATCACTTAACTGTTAAAAAATTTCAGAATAAAATTTATAAAAAAACACTTATAACTTAACTTCTAGTTTAGCTTGAATTTAAAATTAAATTATCATAATATAATCCAATTGACTCGGTAAATTCAAAATCAGTCTAGCCGACTAGCAAGAAAAAACCGTTGACGCAACTCATAAATTCATTTCATGAACTCCAAAAGGGTGCAAACTTTGGTGCCAAAATGAGAGAAATCCTTCACGTTCAAGGGGGTCAATGTGGGAACCGAATTGGGGACAAGTATTGAAATAAATATAGTATGTTTATCTTGTTTCGAAATAAACAATTCTTTTCTAGGTTTTTAAATAAACTAATTTTCCCAAAAAAACAAAACCCAGAAAATCACATGCATGGGGAGACTGGAAGAGGGGCTAGAATGGATTAGCTTCCAAACAAGTGTGAGAAAAAAGAAAAGCATTTTGTGGGACCCAAAGTGACAACTTGCGGGTGGCTTTTGAATTGTCGGGAAAAATTAGGCACCAGTCCATGTGGAAAGCTTTTGCCCAAGAAGAGCAACAATATCAGCAGAATGAGAGGGGGAGGGGGGGGGAGAAGCAACTTGCATTATCAGTCTGTGTTGGGAAATAGAAAATTGGGAGGAAGCAACTTGCATGGATGATAGTTACCCTACACCACACCATTTGGATAGAGATTTGCAATTATGTATTGCCAACATTATTGGGCATGAGCATTCACTATCATATGGTCTTTTCAATACTATAAGTAAGTCAAATGAAGAGTGTCACTTGAAATAAATAAATAAATAAATAAATAAAAAGTGGTGAAACATACACTGCTGTGTTAGAATTAGAAACAGATCATGATGGGGAGGGCAAAATCTTGGATAAAAACAGTTGTAACATTGATCTATCATATATATATATTATGATTTTGCAGTGTTTATAGTTCCGCAAAAGTTGCATTATAATGTTTGAGTAATCTGGACCGGGCATGACGTGACAGGATTATGATAGAAAAACTTCTCATTGGGAGTATCTCAATTGCACACGCAATAGAATTGATTATAATATAATAGTGTGTTTCATTATTATTGTTTTAAGATTAAAAAAAAAGTAACGGGGGCACAAGAGACTCGAAAGGACACTCATATCCCAATCATTTACATGTACCAATCACTTATCTAATTTGAGACTCAAAAGAACACTCCATCCCCAACTTTTTGTACTGGAGGAACAAATATGGACTGACTGAGGATCAGTTCTTCGTAAGACGCCAACCCATATTTCAATGTACTGAGTGCTAGGTTTGGAAAGAAATAAAAAACACTCAAATTTTAGGCTTCTGCTGAAAATGACCTCCTGAAGGTGATCTCATAAAAGTGAGCTCCGCTCTGGGATGAATCAGACAAGTGTACATCCAAACCTAATATGGACCTACTCCTAAGAAAAATGATCTAGAGATGGGTTAATTATTCCACAAATAGGGTAATTGAACATAAATTTACCCCCTCCCCTCCCCTCCCCATGTAGGAGAGACCAGGTGATCAAGTCCTCAACGCATAAACCAACCATTTTGTTCTTGACTTTGTTGGGAAGGGCTGCAAACCTCAGTATCAAACCAGATACCCCATGTTATTATTGTCACTCGGGTGCTGCAACCCTAATTGGATATTTAATGATTCCTCGACCAAACTTCATCGGAAAGTAGAACCACCCACAAAACGGCCGGCCATTGACATCATATCAATCTCTCCATTTTTCATTTAATCCTGTGAATCTTGCAAGCTCAACAAAACATAATGCAATGGGCCCATTTGGCACTTCAAGGGCTCAGTCACGGCCTTCCTCTAATGATTTTCGAGGGTGCACTATGGACAAACAAACCATTCGATCATTCCCGCCTATCACGAGGAAGGATAATAAAAGGCCGGGCCACGCCATCCTTGTTCTTTCATGAAAGAATAGCAACCCCCTTATAACTGTCGTCTCACTCAGAATAATCGGACGATGGCATTCGCGCAAAGTGAAAACGCATCCATGCAATCATTCAACAGGAACCATCAAAGCAAAAAAGCAATCGAGGTGTCATACAGTTAAACATGTTGGTTTCTATCAAGTTCAAAAACCAACAGAATCCGCTAGAGTTTTTGCATGGAAATTGAAAGCACGAGACTAGAAACTGGCACAAACTAGATCCTCCATTACACGATGTGGGCATAACATGAAATCTAGCACTTGTGATAGTTAGTTCTGACGGAAAAGGTGAGGCAAAATACGGAGATTGTCAACCCAGCTTCGTCGAAATGACAAACCAATATAAGCTGAAGTTTGCATCATTCATCTGCTGCTGGAGATTGACTGCAACATCGAATAGGATTTAGAAAGATGTGAATGAAACATGAAATTTAAAAACAGCATTAAAACACATACTGTGGTACCTCTCGTGCCTAGGGCTTTCAACTCTTCCGATTGCACTGTCCCTTTTGTCAGGGTTGGAGCTTGGACTTCTCCATTGACCATTTTCAGGGCTGGACCCATCTCTTTCAAGGGGACTACGGCTGGAGCCACGGTCATTGTCTGGTTTAGACCTTTCTCTTCCATATGGACTACGGCTTCGGACACGACCATTTTCAGGGCTATGTCTTTCTTCCCTTGGATAAGGATTATCACCACGGCCATTAGCATTGACAGGACTAGCGTTGTCCTTGCGGTAAGGACCATGGCTAGGGCCATGGCCATGGTCACTGCTAGCCCTCTCTCTCCTGGAAGGACTACGAGTTGAACCCCGACCATAGTCAGGGCTACCCCTCTCTCTCCTATAGGGGCTAGGACTGCGGCGATGTCCAGAATCTGGGCTACCCCTCTCTTTGCGATAAGGACTAGGGCCACGGCCATAATCAGCGCTTCCTCTTTCCTTTCGGTAAGGACTTGGAGAGCTCCTCCTATCATGTCCTCGCCTATCTGGTGACCTATCACGACTTCTATCAGGACTGTATCCATCCCTCCTTTCACCATCATCTCGAGCAGCATATTCCACTGCAATAACTCGATCCAGCAGCTTGCTGCATGACAAACAAAGCATAGATCAACTAGTGAGCTGCATCAAAACATGAAATCAGAAGGATCCACTCAAATTCAGCCCCAGATCTCTGGATTGTTGTAACGGTAGGACAGGAAAATCATGGTTGTACTACTGAGAAATAGAGAAGAAACAGTTCACATTTTCCAAAAACTAGGAAGAGCACCATTTACTGATGAAACAGGGTAAGAGACGTGTACGAGGATAGAGGAAAATTAACCTCATGTTTGTTGCATCCAGTGCTTTAGTGGCATCCTCCTGTGCATCATACTGAACAAATGCAAAATTTCTTCTTATCCTTACACTCGCTATCTTCCCATATGGCTCAAAGTGCCTCTCCAAATCCTTAGTCCTGGTATGATGTGGATCAAAGTTGATAACAAATAAAGTCTTTGAAGGTTTTGTATTGGCTGATCTTCTTGATGTGCCACCGGGCCGTCTAACACCACGTTCTTGCTACAGAATAACAACTACAGCAAATCAGCTCAAAAAATAGGCACCACTTGAACACAAAGAAGAAAATGGTGAAAAGACATTCATATACTAGACCAGGTAGAAGCATAGCATGTTACTACCTTTGTCCATTCAACATGAAGTCTGCGGCCCTTGCGACCAAATTCTACACGATCAAGTCCTCGAATTGCATCCTCAGCATCTCTCTCATCTTCCATATATACAAAAGCAAATCCTGTATCCAAGTAGAGAAAAAAGACAATCAGTAAAGTATATACGGATCATGTTCACAATAAAAGGAACAAGAACCCTTCCCTGAAAGGATTCTTTGATAATCAGATGGCATTTCTTGGTCAGCAGCGCACAAACCACCTATACCCCATCCCTTGAATAAAATTTGGCAACCTACCTGAAATCTATAAACTAAGTGACCAGTAGAAATAGCAACAGACCTTGTGCGAGATGAACTAAATGATGTCAAGGAACTAGAATCCAAATGTGGATGTCTCATGGTGGGTCAACGAAAATAGAGAGCCTTCTCCATCTATTCTGCTGCCTCTGCTGTGAGGTCAACAATGTTTCGATATTGAAACATGTCTGGGATTGAAGGCTGGGCAAAAGTCATGAGAAATGAAAGGCAATAGTGTCTGAGAAAAATTGGCATGGTTCTGCCATTGCGGATGAGAGTAACTTTTCTTGAAAACAAGAAGATGCTTGTCACAGGAAATGAACAGAATTCTGAACAGCCATCCATAAGCCAGGAAGAGTATATATTTCCCAAGACAATCCTGCGCCAAAGAAAATGTTGAGTATGGGGGTTTATGCTTCAAAAAAATACTTGTCTTTTTTCATTAATAAATCCTGAACCCCCACTAGAACTCAACAAAGGATGATAAATGCCGCTGAGTCACATAGTCTGCTGAATGTCCCAATAAAGCTGTTGAACTACTGGTATGAAGGGAAACGGCCACTCATAAGCATGGGAGTCTGGTCCACTGGCTCGGCTGGTTGCTGACAGACTTGCCAATTGATTCCGGAACAGTGTGTGCATAATATTTAAATGATGTTTTCCACATCCAGTTGGAAAGCATTAAACATTATTATCTTATTAACTTTAGGATTAAATATGTTTTGTCTAAAAAGATAAAAATCAATTATTCTCAAGATAAATTAAATACTCTGGTAGATGGATGTCAACCATCTCTTGCCCTACCATACAAGTTAAACATTTAAGAATTGGTTTAGGTGGCATCTCGAATCACAACAAAAAACAACAGCAGTGACAAGAGTTAACTCAACCAGCACCGTGTCTACCCCCACCACTTATCAATCTGCACTCTCGATGTGCCTTTTTTCCATTCGAGCGGAATAAAATTGATTGCTACATAAACTAAGACTATCATAACATCTACCAATTATTTTATTAAGTTTTTTTCAATAATTCCCCCAAGAATTCACTGTTCATTATTAAACTTTGGTCCAAAGGGGAAAAACCTTTTCTTCAATGAAATCCTCCAAAAATTATATTCATATAGCACAAAAAAACTCCAAACCCTCACAATTCCTGCATTTATCAATTTTACTATCTGCATCAAAGGCCGTAAAATAATCACACACAACAGAACTTTTCGAGTAGGAAAAGAAAGCTACAACAAAAGCTAATGGAAACAACTTTACAAAGACTTAATTAGTGAGGAAGACACAAACTTACCAGCTTTCATATCCACACGTTCAACTCTCCCATATCGTTTGAATAGCCGTTCTAGCTCAGTCTGTCTTGCATCATACTCAAAGTTCCCACAAAAGATAGACCTCATTCTGCTTGACCACATAAATTTCACATGAATGAGATAAAAAGAAAATAAAAGGAAAGGAAAAAACACCGCAGCACAATCTTTTGCTCCAATAACCAAAATATTCCACGTCTAACATCAATATTTTCCAAGGGGTTATTTTCAAAAACCTTGAATAATTAAAGTTCAAATCTTAAAGTATTAATTTCATTATATTGTCAAATAATCATCCCGTTGAATCAACTATGGCCTATGGGTTTTCATTTATTTACCCATAGAGCCTTTTTATTTTAAATTTCTTTGCAAATTACACATTTTTAACGAGTTTCAGAGGCTATTTCAGGCTCAACTTGGGTTCTTAAAGAAACCCTGAAAAAGTACCCAAGTTTTTTCTATTGAACAACCATCAACTACAGAACAGTTAAGAAATCCGAACCAGATCCATAAAATGAAACCTTAATAAACAGATCTACTAAAATGGCAACCAGATCTAAAAAATATAAGATATTTAGCGTGGTTTCTAAGAGAACAAGGGTAAACAAGCATTTTCTCAGGTTTTCTAGGGAATCAAACGGAAAATTAATAGATTTATTGATTCTGATTACCTGTTGAAAGCGGCGATTTAGTTGATTTGAAGCTTTGATTGAAAACCTAATTTGTTAGGGTCAACAAAACAACTTTGCTTTCGTCTGTGAAAGAGAATTTTTACTCTCTTGAGTTTTGACGATTACAGCTTGAGAGTTGTGATAAATAGGAGGGACACCTGGTGAGTTTTTGTTTTAGCAAAACATCCCTATTGTTTTTGTTAATTGTGAAACAGTCCCTGATAGTTTAAACAAAAGCAGGAAATAATTAAAAGTAAAAAAGCTTCATGTGCGATTTCATCTTATTCGAGGTTATCAAATTAATTGAATTGTTTGAAATAATTACATAAATTAATCGAATTAATCAGTTTTTTTAATTTTATTGAGTCATTTTATTAAAAGAAAATAATTAATTGGGTAAGTTGAATTTCGATTTCAGCTTTTGAAAACCCAAAATACTGATTTAAATCAAATTAATAAAATTTATTATAAATTAAATGTTCATAAAATCATTGTTTAATTAAAAAAAAATGATTTAAATTAAATTTATTTATTATGAAGAATATAAAATCAAATCTAATAAAACTAATTATTTTAGTTTTTTTATTCATTTTAAAAATCATATGATTCAAACCAATACTCACCCTTATATATTAACAAGATATAAAGCATGTGGAGTTTTTAAATTACAGTTCACTTTCTCATTATGGATTGAAGTAGAGATTTTTTTTTAATTTGTAATTTAATTCTCAAACTTTTGTTTTCATAATTGAGCCCTTTAAATCCAAATTCAAATTTAATTGCATGTTTTTTTTTTTAAGAAAGCTCAAAACAAAGTAGGAGACCGAGTGAAAGTAGCATGAGTGACCTTTTTTAAATTTTATTTATGAAGTACAATTTAGTCCCTTTAATTTTTTAAGAATATATTTCTGTATTAAACTTTATTTTCTTTATTTTTTAATCTTATTTTCATAAGAAAAGATAGGGGACTTGCCATATTTTAGTGGGAAAAAAGAAAGGTCTTTGTTCGGGATGAACTCGACCGCCAAATAGGTTAAAAATTATGTCAACGGGTTTCATTAGATGACAAGTCTTATGGTTGTTGTTTTAAGCCTTGATGTAACATAAAAATCCATATCTAGATCAAGGATGTAATGTTTTTTTTTTCTAATTTGATTTAGTGTTTTGGATTGTTTTTAAGGTTTAATAGATTGATATATTGGTTTTTTGATGTTTTAAAGGTATTTTCATGATTGGAATGAGTTGAAAAACTTGTAGGTGGCAAGAATATCTACTGACAAATGATAATTAGAGATTTGAATGAGTTCAATAAACTTGTTTAATTTAAAAGCATGTTTTTTTTATATAAAAAAAAACAGTGACTATTAAAAAAAATGATTATCAATATTATAAAAAAAATTACCCTCTAAATATTCTTAAAATATGATCTTATTTGATAACCATATGAAAATAACCTCAGAAAGAGGAAAATAAAGAAAAACAATTCAAAGCTTAATTACACTAAAATAAAATGTTGAATGATGAATTGAAAAGGCAATTAAAAAACAAGAAAAACAAGAAAAAACTCAACTTGAGTCAGCATGCTAATTTTATGGTTTGATTATGAGACCAAAATAATCTCATACAAAATAAGTTGAATAAAAAAACAAAGATAAAACTGGAATTTTAAAAAATATATATATATAAAAAAAACTTGAGTCAACTTTAGTTCACTTAACTAACAAGCAACTCAAAAGTGAGATTATTATAACCCCATAAAAAGAAAGTGGTAAAAATCATAAAGCTAAAGACCTAATAATCTAATGAGAAAATATGAAAATGAGAAAAAAAATCATTTTGAAATAAAAAACATAAAAAAAGATCAAAGTAAAAACGGGTTAATATTTAAAACGCATGATCTAAGTCATAATACCAAGTTACCTTACAAAAATCAAACCCAAAAAAATCACGAAGTGAAATTTACAATCATCCATTTTTGCTTTATTAGAAAAACAAAATAGAATCAAATCAAAATAATAAGGACCAAATCTAGTCTAAAAATTAAATAAAATAAACCAATGAATTATTAAACTAAAAAATTTAAAAATCAAGAAAAGAAGAAAAATTAAAAAGATAGAAATCAAAAGAATAATGACAAAATTTGTTGTAGAAATTAAATGAAATAAAATAATAAAGGTTGAAGTTGAGAAATTAAATAAAATTAAGATAAGGACAAAAGAACAAAAGAAAAGGCAATCAAAATAATATGACCATATATGATAAATGAAAAAAAAACTAAAGGAGGATTAAATTGAAAACAATTCTAATTTTATAAATTACTTCAAATAATAATAAAAAGAACATGAATGATGTTTTGAAGAAAATATAAATTGAACGAGTACTTTAAAATTAAAAAGGGAATAAGAAAAAGGGAAAAACAATGGTCATCTACATCAATTCGGTGGTCTATTGACAATAGGTGTCATTTTAGTGTTTATTTAGAAGTGTGGTTGTGGTTATTTAAAAGTGATTTTTTGTTAAAAAAATCTATCAAAATGATATATATTTTTATTTTAAAAAATTATTTTTAACATTTGTATATTAAAATTATCTAAAAACACTAAAATTTTCTTAATTTTAAGTAAAAAAAAAATTAATTTATTTTTAAAAAAATGTTTTTGAAATAAAATATCAAACACCTCTAGAATGGAAAGGTTGTCAAAACAATCAATTTGATGTCTTGGAGCTAGGTTTTAAAAATAACATTTTAAGAGTGATTAAGTCATTTACTAAATTGACAAAATAATTCAGAAAAGGGTTTCTATGTTGTTCAGAAATGATTTTTGGGCCATAAAAAAACCATTCTACATCTAAATAAAAACTTAGTAAACCTTTTTAAGGACAAAATGATTATTTTATTATTCAAATTTACAGTTTAGTCTAGGAATATAGTGAAAACCCGAGCTCGGTTCTGTTGGGCACATGGTAATGGTGATTGTTTCCCTTCTCATGCATTTTGGTTAGAGAAAATCTTATTTTTGGTAAGAGAAAATCTCTTAAAATCCAATTTTTTGTCGTTTTCATTTTTATCTCAAAAGAAAATCTTTTGAATCTCATGGTTTTATAACTGTTGACCATGAGTAAAACCAACACATGTTGTCTTCGGTTTATGTTTCGAGATACCTATAGAAATATATTTGTCTGAAAAATAGAGAGAAATATATAAAAATAAATATATTATCTTAAGAGTTACACAATATTTTTTTGTTATTTTAAAACATTAAAAGATAAAAATAAAAAAAACATGTCTCATCATAACCCATTATCTTTGTTTTCTATTTGACAAGATAGTGACGAAAAGATAAGGAATTTCTTGGGACACATTAATTTTATTAGAACAACAAGTCTAGATGAAGTTTGAAGAAATATAAGTGGATTGGCTAAATCGGCGAGAAGCAATAATGTCTTGTTCGAGCAAGAAATTGTTAAAGGTAGCTTCGACTTCATTTTCTTGAATTTGAGCAGCTTCTTGTGCGAGAGAATTGAGGACAGCAATTTCAGCTTCTGTTTTAGCTAGTTGGCTTTCTACACTGTGAATCTGCTGGTGTAGTAAAGAGATAACCCCGACACAACCATAGACAGGATCTTGAGTTCTGCTTTGTGCCTCATAATACAAAGAATTTGCTGCTTCAGCTCTTAAATGTGCTGGGAGTTGCTGGGATTATCAAAAGAAAATCATATATAAGAAGTTGCACTAGCAATTAAAAGTTTCTGATATATCAAAAATTGAAATATCTCTCAAAGTGATCAATTATGTGGACATGCATTCGTGATATGATATGATCGATATGGTGTGTGTGTGTGTGTGTGTGTGTGTGTGTGTGTGTGTGTGTGTGTGTGTAGCAGAGATGATTTACCTGGAGCATTTTTGCAACATTACTGGCGCCATAGATTCTGTGAACGCAAGCAAATCTTTGAGGAATATTAGAAGGAAAGTAGGGAGAGAAAATGCAATCTGAAGGACATCTCCTTCGCAAATATTTGCAAGCGGCACAACGACCAGAAATCATTCTGAAAATCCCGAAGAAAATCTAATGAAATATAAGCTTAACTATGCAAAGATTCTCTCAATCTTTGTTGTTCTTGAGCGAAAATCCAGTTGAGATCTTCAGTGTCCTAATGTTAAATATAAGAGAGCATCATGTCTAGAGGTGAAGTAGACATGGAGATTTTCAACGGCTACATTTTTCGAAATTGAGGTTGAAGAAGGAAAGTTAAAGATTGAAATGAGATTCTAAATTTTGGAGAGAATTAAGGATGGTCAAGAGTGGAATTATTTATAATCAAAGGTTTTGTTTCCTCTTCCATTCATCCTTTTGCTTGCCAAAAATATAAGAGTCAAGCCATTTCTTTTTAATTTATAGGAAAAATAATTATGATTGGAAAGTTTTGAGCTATATAAAGTATTTCTTCAGGCAATTATAGTAAGTGATAATGCACAAAAATACTCTTAAATATTTTCTATCCTCTCAGCCCACCTAAACAGCTAGCCTCTTCCTCACCCGGCCACTTTTGATTTAAAAATACCTGTCGTCGCACACATCTTACTGTATTTCTTCATGTCTCAGGGAATTGCGCAGCACTAGCTATCCATTTTTGCATGCACACCTCACACATATAAATTTACCATGCAGCACAACAAGCACCCCCGCTAGCGCATCAATCTTTTTTCAAGTAAAATATAAGAAAAGGCCGTTCAAATACATTCACAAGCAATAAAAAAAATACAAAAAAACAAATCCATAGCATAGAAATACCTGCTCCACATACTTTCTCTTCCTGTATTTATTAAGCATCAAAGAGTTTTTTATTCTATCAGAAGTTTATTCTGCAAGAAAGCTTAAAACTCAGTGATAACCTGGAATCGCAACTTGTAAAAATCACAATATAATTAAGAATATTATATTTAAATATGTCAGGCATGGATAAAAGTCTTAAACATATTCATTCCATATAGATGTCCAACAAGCATATTATTCATAGACTATGAAACCAAACAGTACTGGAGATTAAACAAAGTCTTTGCATAGAAGATAAAACACCAATGGACAAGCCATGATCATACGGAATTAAACTACTATTTAGATCTTGCTTCATGATAAGACTTCGATGCTTGCATAGGCTGTTACGGCTGATCATTTCCAAAAAGAGCTTCCAAGAAGTCATCATCCCAAGCCTGAAATATTCAAAAATAAAAAGTGATTATTAGGAATTAGCTACATCTAAACATTTTGTAATGCCTCATCTGTGGGTAATATATAGATACATGTATGAAACTATATGTGTGCTTGCATGCATGCTATCGTGTGTGCGCGTGTGTTTTGTTGTTGTTGACATGCCTGATCCCCTGTTGCTCCCTTGTCAACTGGATGATCAGGGAAATTGAGCTCAAAATCCACAGGGTCACTATTTCCATTTAGCTGCATCCACATGTATAAAAAGAAAAGTAGAAATTAAAGAGAAAAAAAGTTGTTAAATATTGTGGATGCAATTAAAAGTAAGTAGTTTTGCTTTCTAAGAGTGGAATTTGTGTATAATGTACTTGCCTGATCATAATCTGGAAAATATTCATCCATTGAATTAGCATCGCTTTCGCGGACGGGGTTCATAGCTCCTTCTGCTCCATCCTCAACCTAAAAAGAATGATAATCCAAGAATTTTTGTTCGAGGAAAAGATTACGTACCAATTAGATATATAATAGTATATTATATAAATGACTAGCTCTAAAAAATAGGAATGATAAGCAAGACATATTCATGCCTGGCTAAAGGGTTGTTCATTCCAAGGAGTGTTGTCATCAATGTGAAGTGAGTTAAGGAAGTCCGGAGCCAGGAGTTCATGCAAATGAGTGCTAATTTCATCAACACCCTGTGGAAGCTTCACATATAGCAATAGTGAGTTGATAATTTAATAAAAAAAAATTGTTGTCTAAGAAAAAAAGAAGATCTTATATAATTAGTACCTGGTAAGCGGGTGGATTGATGGGAGGCTCCAAAACCATGTCGCTAACATTCAGTTCACCTTGGCCAATCTGTGGCTGCTGATTAGAACTCTCACCCAATAAGATGGAGGGGCTGTTGTTTGTTAGGCCGAACTCAAAGTCATTTTGTCCTCCATATCCAAGACCAAGCTGGTGCTGTGATGGTGGCGGCGGCGGCAGAATTGGTGTATTCCCATGATAAACACTAGTGAATGGTGGTGGTGGGAAGAACTGGTTTGCACCCACAAAACCAGAAGAAAAAAATCCTCTTTGATCCATATAACTTGGCGATGCTATATTAAATCCTATAGATGCAGCATTCATGTTGCCATTACGAGCCCAATTCATCCAGCCAGGATGACCACCATAACTAAAACCATTTGACAGTCCATTATTATTGAGTTGCATTTGGCCTGATCTGATGAGATGCCCATCGGTAGTCACACGAATTCCAGCATAATTATTATTGGTGTTCAAGGAATTGTTTGTGATTCCAATGTCCCCAACTCCTGACCTGTAGTTGGCAGCCTGATCAATTCCAACAGCACCAACCCTATTAAGTAGAGGGCCACCAAAATTCTGAAGATATGATCTTGCTTGATTTTCTGGCTGGTACATTTGCATTGGACCTGTGCCATGAGTGAGGCCATTAGGGACACCTCCATGAGAAGGTAGGTTTGCTCCAGCACCATTAGCAGGGTTAGCACTGCCAAATAAAAGAGACTGGCTATGTGGTGATTGAAATAAATAGTTGTTTCTCGGAGCTTGTTGGTTTGGAGAAAGTAGGCCCCCGAAACTGGAACCACCAAGAGCTGGAATGGTGCTCCCTCCAAGACCAGGTTGAATTGATGCTCTTGTTAATGGTGAATATTCCCGCTGAACATTTTTCAACATAGAAAAGGTTGCAAGGTTTGATCCAAGAGCTCTTCTTGACAAGCTCTTCGATGAAATACCACCTCTCTCTGCAACCTTTCTAAGGAAGATTCGATACTTCTGTGAAATGATCAAGATATATTAATTGTGTCAGTGAGAGTTATTATAAAAGCATGAAATTGTGATTAATTAGGATGCATACTTTTTTTTTTCTCATGAAAACTAAGGGAAATAAAGTTTTGTAGTCAATAACTATATGCTTTCAATACATGTAAATTTCATGTATAAAATGTCAAAATGCTACAAAGTTCAAGGCAAGGATTTGGCTTTCTTTTACCAATCATTGGTTAACACTTATTTTTGAATAGGGTCTAAGTCTAAGGGAATAGATTATATACACGCAGGATTATCTAAAAAGGCAATCAATTTTATAAAACTTGATCGAGTTTGGTGGGTTAATCCTATAACTCGACATATATACATGTGAAATATGATTCAATTGTAACTAGTAAATCCAATGAGTACAATTGATGAGTTATATACATGTCCCTCACTATCAAAAGAATCCATCGATCATGAGCTATATATATATTGAGATTTAGCATGATTCATACTTCAAATTAATAAACATTGTTACTTTATTTTAAGTACATGGAATTTGAAGTAAACTCATTTTCCTGCAAACCCTAAAATAGTACCATAAATTATTTGAAAAATGTATATTTCATCTCCTTTTATTCGAAATAATTTCAAAGAGCATGAGCAAAGCTAAATCGATCTATTGAGAAGCATGATTTAAGAGTGGTAAACTATACAAACATAGTGTGATCACTAAACACAAACCTGTAAGTGACTGGCAATATTCTCTCTTGAGAGCCCTCGCACACGCATGCATTCAAGGATTCTTTTTGGAACAGCCTCTGCATTGATTTTAACATACGAAGAAAAACATTAAAAATATATTTGTCAAGTAAAAGGTTTTGTAGATGCAAAATAAATAAATAAATAAATAAATAAAATTCGATAAGATTTCGCTTACTGTCTAGTCCTATATGGTGTATGGCCTGCAAAAACCGGTTGTGAAGCGAGTTAGTCCAAATCAACTTCTGCTTTTTTGTGGCAGGCTGATGGATTTCTACTTCTTTATCTTCCTCTGTGCTCTGCCTGCTTTCCTTCGTTCCATATTTTCTAATTTCATTATTGATTGCAGAATTCACATCTTCATTAATGGAGAATGGTTCTCCAGAGCCTCCTATCTCCTTGATTGAAAGGGATTTGCCAGTTTTGGTTGCAACTGCATAATGCCACACACTCTTGATATCATCTTTGTTAATTGGTTTCACGATATAAAACGCAGCACCGCCCTCTAAACTTCTTAAGATGACATTTTCACTATCATCCGATGACATTACTGCATTAGAAATGATAAAGAAATGAGTAAAGCTTCTACAAATAAATAAATAGAAAATCTAATATAAAGATGATACATTAGTGAATAGCTTTGCAATAAATTAACATGGTGTGATTTATATAGTAATTAATTGTATATTAATGAGTTTGAATCTTATAATATTTTCAATAATGGTAAGTATAAAAAAAAAAACTTCAAAAATATACGAGCTCATGATTTTAAAGCATGATCCATTAATTTAGTGAGTCGTGTGTGTTATTAGAGTGTTTATCTTTGTCGTATTGATAATAATTTGAGTTTTACCTTTAGGTTGAATATCAATCGAATATATCTATTTATAAAGTTATATTTGTGTATAGCTATATGATCTTTCATGTCAACTTTAGATTTAATATCGATCAAATTTATTTGTTTACATATATCTATATATCTATTAGATCTCTCTCTCTCTCTCTCTCTCTCTCTCTCTCTCTCTCTCTCTCTCTCTCTCTCTCTCTCTCTCTCTCTCTCTCTCTCTCTCTCTATCTCTATATATATATATATATATATATAGAAAAGGTATCTTGTACATAGATGTATGTTCATCCATGTCATAAAAGAAAGGAGGTAAAGTACACTTACTAATTACAGGAAGATTGAATTCTTCATGCACATGTTTTTTTAGTTCCATGCCATTCATCTGAGGCATATGGAGGTCAGTGATAACCAAGTCAAAGACATAATTTTTCGATTGAATAGTTGATAAAGCATCGAATGGGTTCTTGATTGTCACCACAAGAAGTTCCAGCTTATGATTGTCTGTAAACAAAAAAAGACAACATTGTAAGATAAATTGTTGATTATAAACTTAAACTCAATATCAAAATAGAAAATCCAATGATTTTAACAATCTTTCTCTCATCTTTATCAATTATAGTTCTCAAACACTTTGTTAAATCAAGACATCATGTAAAAATAATTTTCATAAATGATACTAAAAAGTCTAGCGAGTTAAGGAAAAAAAACTTAATTAAATAGAAAGAGAACAAATCACTCTTGCAAGGGCTAAAAATTCTGTTTCATAAATAAGAGATTCGATTATTTTCTAAGAAAATTAATCTTGATTATTGACCTTATTTGTTTAGAATAAAAAAATCATATATTAATTCTTAACCAAAAAAAATTAAGAGGACAAGGAAAAAAAATCCATTAATTTTCACTGGTATTAGCTACAAAGAAGGAGTAAAATGAGTGTGAAAACCCTAACTTCATACCGCTTGAAATTGAATGGCTAAAAAAACATGCATGCAAAGACAAATTACCCCATTTCTAACCATATGTAAGTATTGAAAATGAAAAAAAAAAAGAGTATAAGATCTAGAAGAAAACAAGAGGAAATGATGAAATGATACGAATAATGATTAAAAATAACAATAAAACAAGATAAAATCAAGCAATAAGCTTGTAGAAACGATTCGTATAGTGCAAGATTCACAAAAGAGAATCATCATTTAAAAAACTTGAGTGTAAAAATATGATTTAGATTTTGATTTGTCAGTGATATAGATGGATAAAAAAATGGTTGAAATGGAAAAAGATCCCTAGTATTGTTGAGACAAAGAAAAACATGCATTCATATGAAGCCTCATCATTTCATTGGCCATATGATATTAGCAAAAAAAATAAAATAAAAAATCAGATCTCACTTGAGAAAACAACGAGTAAACAATTTTATAAAATATAGGATGTTAAATAAAAGTAAAACCCTTGGTTTATGCTTTTATTAACATAGAAATCTAAGAAAGAAAAACTTCATTACTAAACTATGGCATGAACTTGTTGGATTTGATCAAGGAACCATGGAAATATATACACCATGGCCCGTATGAACATTAATCCATCCTAGAATCAAAGAGATGGCAAGTGATAAGATCTCACTCATATACCTCTACAGCTAAATGCTTTCAGCATTGATGAAACAACAGAGAGAGTTGTAGAATCATCATCTACAATCAGAATTTGGATCCTGAAAAGGGAGCTATCGGAAGATTGATTGGATGCCATTGTTGCTCAAGCTAGCTAGCTATGTTGTGGTTGTATCAGAGCCTGAATAGGGGATTTTATAGTGTAGAGGTGATAGTGCAGTTAGGAGTGAGTACAAAAGATGTGCTACACTTGTCTCAAAATTGTTTTTCCTTCAAATTTCGTTAATGTCAACTCTATATTTTTTAGAAGATAAAAGAGGGGGGCATATAGATTACTTACAAAGATAATGTGGTGGGTTAGTCCAGTAAATTAAACCTAATTAATATTGAAATCTAGTGTGAAATTAACATTTAATTTAATTTTCCAAAAATAATGGATTCTTGTAAAAGAATTCTTTCTCTAGAAGATTTCACAGTCTTTCATTATATTTTTTCTTTCTTAGGGTTTTATTCCTTTGTAGGGATTATGAGAATATAAAATTAAATTGTTTTTTATTAATGATTTATCTTATGTTTGAATAATGAGGAAGAAAAATCTAGAACTTAGATGAGAGGAAAGTATTTTTAGTTAATCATACAATAGTTTCTAGGATTGATAAATCAACCCTGTGCTAGAATAACTTATAGTGTGAGTATTTACTAATTAAGAGTGCAGTAATTTCTGTTTTGGATGCATTTTAAAGGGCGTTTCACTTGAAAAAATAATGATTTTTGATTTATTTATATAAAAGAAAAAATTTTAAAAATAATTATTTTAATATATTTTTAAATAAAAAATTATTTTTTAAATCCCTCTACACTTTTCTCAACCATGTTCATTTGGACATGTTTTATATTGTATGATAAGATATGTTTACCTTTCATTTTAAAAAGAATTAACACACCTACAATACATTCATGTTAATTTAGTTCCGTAAATGTTCATGCAAGATTCATAATTCTTTGCATTGATATGTATTGAGTCAATTAGTTAACCAAGCTTCAAGTCTATAAATTTGTTATTTAAAAACTGTTCTCCAAAATTTGAATTATTGATCTCTAAATTAGAACTTTTGGAGAACCATTAGTGCATTCAAAATGTGAAAATTAAATATACTATTCATTTGTTAATAAAAGGATTGCGTATTTGAAAAATAAATGTACTTTAATATAGATATTAGAGTTGCATCTCTTTCAAAACATTGAATAAATTTTGAAAGATACAAGGGACAAAAAAATAATAGATACCGACAATCCAACATTCCAACATTCAGGGAAAACAAAAATTAAGATTATGATATAACGAATCATATTATATAAAAATATCTACTTATTAATAAATTGGACACGTGTTTCTCTTTAATGGAATGATCAAGTGTCTTTCTTCAATGAACTGGTCACGTGTTATATAAAGACTATGACATAACTAATCATATTATATAAAAATATTTACTTATCAATAAATTGGACACGTGTTTCTCTTTAATGGAATGATCACGTGTCTTTCTTCAATGAACTGGTCACGTGTTATATAAAGACTATGACATAACTAATCATATTATATAAAAATATTTACTTATCAATAAATTGGACGCATGTTTCTCTTTAATGGAATGATCACGTGTCTTTCTTCAATGAACTAGTCACGTGTTATATTAAGATTATAATATAATGAATTGATTCATTTAATATTTTATAACGAACTTATCATAACGAACAACTGACATTTTAGCGGTTAAAACTAATTATATTAGGGTTCAAACTCAATATTATTCTTAAAGCAACATGTAGTTCAAGGGCTTTGAACATTTATTTTGTATTGATTATTATGTGCATTATTATTCTTGGTGGTGGTGGTGGTGGTGGTGGTGGTGGTGGTGGTGGTGATGATGTCCATGTTTACTCTTAATATTTCCATGTGCAACAAATTAAGAATAGTATTTTTTTTTTTTAATTTTGACATTCTCGGCTAAGTATAATTCGTATTCGTTTAATGTTTCAAGATGAAAGAGATAAAAATATATTTAATTAAAGAAGTAAAAATTAAAATAAACTTGTTTTTAGAGTGAGTTTTTATAAAAGGATATCTCAAATCCATTGTAGTCTTTTCGATGTGGAGGATATTGAACTGAACACTTGGTTTTGAAACCATGCAACGGCCTTAGGAGACAAGTGTTTACAGAAACTGCATTCCATTTGGTGGCCTAATTTGCTGGGTTTTATTGAGGATTCCTTATAAAAAGATGGACCTAAATTGGCATGTAATCATTTAAGAGATGCCCACTTCTGGACATAAAAAAAAAAAAAAAAACCCTAAAATAAATTCAACCCTAATTATGGCCAGCCAGGTCTTCAAATCCACAGGAAAAACCAGGTTCTCCCCCACACAATGGTGGTTATTGGATAAGCTCGGATTTAACTTTTGTATGAGAGATTCAAGTTGGCATCACCTCATCCTCATTGCCCCTCGCACCTTATCTCATAGTCGTCAATGGAGAACCTCTCATGCTGCAGATTTAAGAGAATTGGCTTTTAGCCCATAAAGAAAAGGAAACGTTCAAGGCATGCATGAGAAAGATGCAAAAACAATAAAACCAGAATCTGTCACTTGTGGCTGTTTTCAGTTAATTGCATTTATTACCAACAAGAAGAAGGAATCGCTAAAGAACTCTGAGGCAAGGATTGTAACGGTTAAATTATATAATTAGATTAAATGACTATTCTGCCCTTAAAAGCAAAAAATTAGTAAGTTTTTGATGATGGGCTTTTTAGTCCTTTCCTTTTAAAAAAAAAATGGTCATATTTTTGTGGTTTGACGTGGCTATTTCCAGAAGAAGGAATCACCAAAGAACTCTAAGCCATAGACGCAACTCGATCTTCGTTGTGACGGTTAAATTATATAATTAGATTAAATGACTATTCTGCCCTTAAAAGCAAAAAATTATTAAGTTTTTGATGATGAGCTTTTTAGAACCTGTTTGGCATGACTGTTGTTGTTATGGTTGAAGTTGAAAAAAGTAGTGTCATAAAAAACGTTTTTAACTGCGGTTCATAATTGAAATTAAAATGTTTGGTTAAAACTGTGGTTGAGTTTGAGATTTAATGAAAAGCAGTTTTGTGTGTTTGGTTATCATGTTCTTCATATTGATGTAAACTTGTGAAATTACTTTAAATGACACATATACACAATATATATATATATATATATATTGTATTTTAAATATTGTAGATTAATAATTATAACAATAAAATGTAATTACTAGATGGATGAACAACATCTAGTAATAATATCATTAGTATCAACATCTGTGATCCAATTATAGAGATATAATTCTAAAGCCAAATTCAGTTATAAGTTTCTGATTTATAATTAATCAAAAAACAACAGGGTTGTGGAGTGAAACCAAGTCACGTGCCTTTTCCTTTCATCAGGACTAATGTCTATCTACACTGTTTTTTTATTTTTTAAAATATATATATTTTTGCAGGATTTACTATATCGAATAGACATTTTCATTATAAGATTTTGTGGAAAAGGTATTTTTTTTAGATTTTACAAATTTTCCATTTTTTTCTAAGATTTTATATTATATTAAATGTTTTTCAATTGTTTTTAGATTTCGTAATTTAATTTCAGTTTTTAATTATTTTTATATCATCTGGGAGGCATTTTTATCCAAAAAGTGGTAAAATATCGTATAAAAGAAAATATGAACATGTATGAGAGCCAATAAAAAAAATTAAACGAGATATGAAAGGATATATTTAATAGATAAATAATTGACTAAAAAAAATTAAGGTTGGCTCCTACTGATTCCCGTGGAGTATTAAGGGCCTGTTTGGGACAATTGTTGTTGTAGCTTTTCAAAGTGCTTTTCATGCCGAAATATATCAAAATGATGTTTTTTTATTTTTAAAAAATCATTTTTGACATCAGCACATCAAAATGATCTAAAAACACCAAAACATATTTCTTTAAAATGAAAAAAAAAATGAAAATTTTTGAAACGCACTTTGAGAAGCTTTTCCAAACAGCTTCTAAGAAACAAAGTGCAGAGTCATCCTCTGACCGCAGCTTTTTGCATTTGCGGGCAGATTCAAATTTTACAGTGGGATCCTCGGTTAATAATTGGATCTCTATTTGATAATACCTGTTTGTATTTGGGGTTGCCGTTCAACCTAACCACAGGTTGAACCGCCACCCCCAAACAACATCTTAGTCTTTTTCTCTTTTAGAAGAAAAATAGTAGAGAAAAAAATCGAACATGGAACTGAGAGAGACTTCTTTATCATTTCTATTTTTTAAACATTTAAACTATGGAATTACTCTTGAAATCTGAGAAAAAAGAGGTTCATTTTGACAGTGTTTGTGTTTATTTTTTAGGTTTGGTTAAGGACTGTCTAATGATTTTCATTTATTAAATATTATCTTAAAAAAGTGTTATTACACATCACTATGTAATGCCCCTTGTGTTATTCAGACGACATGTGCGATGTTTTTTATTTATTAAAATTATTCATTTGCGACCATGTTAAAAGCATAAAGTTGTCATCTTTTGTATGGTTCTAGGTATATTTTCACAAAACAAAAAATTATATATTTTCTAATGTTTTAAAATGAAAAATAGAATATTGTAACCAGTTTATGAGTATCTATTAAAGTTTGGCCAAAATATCAAAAAAAATTCAATAATCATTTTGTTCATTTTTTAGTTGCAAACTTTGATTATTGGTGTGTAAAATTACATTGTAAAGTACACTCACAGATATTAAAAAGACAATAAATACATTGTTAAAATTTTGATCTTAGAACGGTTAGGTTTTTGACCCAATGAGATAAAAACTCTCTCACGAAGAGAGATTTATTTCAAAATTTAGTAAAGACTAATAAATAAAAATTTGATCTAGAAAAACAATCAAACAACAATAGAGATTATCTTAGGTAGGGTATACTTGGGCAAGGTTGTCAACATCGCAAGTTGACTCTTAAAATCTTATAATTTTACGAGTCAACATGTATTTAAGTGCTAAATCGGACTAAACTAGAAAACTAGTAATATTAGATTGACTCGTGCAAAATCGGTAAATTCAATAAAATCAGTCTGATTTTAAGAGTTCATTAAATTTGTGATATGAACAACCAAGTTAGTTTTGAATTTGGCCTTATAATATTTATTGATGATTTTGTGAGATCAAACATATCTTTCAATCTATATATTGGATTTAGTTGAAATTTTATAGGAAAATATTAGATACATGAAAATATATTTTGTTAAATTATTAGATTAAACAAAGTTGAGAAACAAATTATTTCAGAGAGTCAAAGTTACTAGATAAATTTTGTCAAATTTGTCAAACTAGACATTCATGTATTATTTTGGACATATCTAGAGTTACAAATAAAATTTTGTTGCGATTTTAGATGGAAGGGAAACTAGACATCTCAATATTTTCAAATATATATGATCAAGTTGGTAATTTATTCATACGAGAGAGAATTGTGTTTGAAATCATGATTGAAATCTACCAAGAATTTTTGAAAAATAGAAATTTAGTCTACATGGAAAAAAATTTAGAATAAAGACTTTTTTATTATCATATTTTTTATTTATTTAAAGTTAAAAACTATTTCTAATTTAATTTTTTTCTGATGCATTAAATATTATTTAATAGTTTATTCTAATTATTAGACTTACATTAGTTAATTACTAATTTATACTCATTAGCTTGCAACCTAAAAGAGGTTCATTATGGCTTGTTATGATGAGATCAACCAAGTTGTCACGTGGTTCTTACGTACTTACTATCATTTAGTAATTTTCCCATATATGAAAATTTTGATTTTGATTTTTTTTTCATGTCATTGATTTCTTGATTTATATTATCTATCTTTCTTATTTATTTAGATCACCAATTAATTACAATATTGTTGACTCTTTTTATCAGATTTTAAAGTAATTTAAAAAATATGTGCAGTAACCTTAATGCCCTCCGCAGTTCTTGTGCATTTGTGTTATTCATGGGTATTATGGTTATTTTACTGTGTAAAAATACGGGAATAATCCAAAACCCTCAAATAATCAGGTAATGTCAACTGGTCTAGTGGAAAATTCAAAAATACACATGATCCCAAGGCAATGGCTGAGGCGCACTGAGGGGCGAAATCGTTAATACATTGTTGTAATCCATAATATTTTGTGAGTGTATGCACAGTGTTTGAGCGAACTGTTTTAGCTTTTTTCTTAATAATAATAGTCGTGGTGCGCGTAAGCTGACTCGAACACCTTGGTTATAGAAAAAAAATATATAAGTGGAAAAAAAATGTAAAAAAAATGGGTACTGGGATTATTCGTGGCGCGCGTAAGTTGGCCCGGACACCCCGGTTATCAAAAACAAAATGTATACGTGGGAAAAATATTGTGGTGCGTGTAAAGTGACCCAGACATCCCGGTTATATGAAAAAACCAAAAAATTGTATAAGTGGCAAAAAAAATAGGAAAATAATGTAAAAAAAGTGGATCCAAAAATTAGTCGTGGTGCGCATAAACTACCCCGAACAACCCCATTATTAAAAAAACAAAAAAAGTGCAAGGGGAAAGCACCTTGACTGTTCATTATTGTAAGTTTCACTATTTATTCCTGTTTGAAAGTGAGCGCAAGCTGACCAGGACACCTCGGTTATAAAAAAACAAAAAAAATATACGTGGCAAAAAAAACCAGGCAAAAATTGTTTAAAAAAAGTGGGTTTGGAGATTTGTCGTTGTGCACGTAAGCTGTCCCGGACACCCCGGTTATAACAAAACAAACAAAAAAAAGGAAGTCCGGTTATAAAAACAAAAGTGCAAGGGGAAAGCTCCTTTTCAAACATTAATGAGAAAAAAACATGATGCGCGTAAACTGACCTGGACACCCTGATCATAAAAAAAAACAAAAAAAAAATGTTTAAGTGGCAAAAAAAACAGGAAAAAAATGTAAAAAAAAAGTGGATCCGGAGATTAGCCATGGTGCGCGTAAACTGTCCCGGACAACCCGGTTATTGAAAACAAAAAAAAAGTGCAAAAGGAAAGCACCTTTACTGTTCATTACTATGATTTTCACTATTCATTCCCGTTTGAAAGTAAGAGTAAGCTGAACAGGACACCCCGGTTATAAAAAAAAAAATAAGTGGCATGAAAAATAGGCAAAAAATATTTTAAAAAAATGGGTTCGTAGATTAGTCGTGATGCGCGTAAGCTGCTCCGAACACCTCGGTTATAAAAAAAAGTGCAAGGGGAAAGCACATTTTCAAACAATAATGAGAAAACAAATCATGATACACATAAACTGACCCGGACACCCCGGTCATAAAAAAACCATATAAGTTGCAAAAAACAGGAAAAAAATTATTAAAAAAATGGGTTCGAAGATTAGTCGTGGTGCACGTAAGCTGTCACAGATACGCCGGTTATAAAAAAAACTTGGTTAAAAAAAACAGAAAGCTCATTTTCAAACAGTAATGAACAGTGAAAATCAATGTTCATTAAAAAAATCACGTCGCGCGTAAACTGACCCGAACATCTCGGTCATAAAAAACCAAAAAAAATGTATAAGTGGCAAAAAAAACAGGAAAAAAATGTTCAAAAAAATGGATCCGGAGATTAGTCGTGGTGCGTGTAAGTTACCACATATACTTTGGTTATAAAAAAACAAAAATAAGAAGCCTGGTTAAAAAATAAAAGGAAAACAAGTTTTCAAACAGTAATGAACACTGAACATCACTGTTCATTACTGTAAAAAAAATGTGGATCTGAAGATTAGTCATGGTGTGCGTAAACTGCCCCGGATAACCCCATTATTAAAAAAAAGAAAAAAAGGTGCAAGGGGAAAGCACCTTTTACTGTTCATTAATGTGATTTCTATTGTTCATTGATGTTTGAAAGTAAGCGTAAGCTGACCTGGACATCTTGGTTAAAAAAAAAAACGTAAAAAAATGTATAAGTGGAAGAAAAAAACAGGAAAAAAATGTTTTAAAAAAAATGGACCCGGAGATTAGTCATAGTACGCGTAAGCTGCCCCGGATACCCTGGTTATAAAAAAACAAACAAAAAAGGAAGCCCGGTTAAAAAAAAGTACAAAGAGAAATCACCTTTTCAAAAGTAATGAGAAAAAAAAATCATGGTATGCGTAAACTGACCCGGACATCGTGGTCGTAAAAAAAATAAAAATAAAAGTTAAAAAATAGGTCTGAAGATTAGTCATGATGCGCGAAAACTGTCACAAATACTCTAATTATAAAAAAACTAAAAAAAGAAGTTGTTTACAAAAACAAAAAAAAACACAGAAAGTCCCATTTGAACAGTAATAAACAGTGAAAATCATTGTTTATTAACCGTCAAATAGACAACCTCTTTTAGCTATATAGTAATACTTTTTAAACGAAGTTTCATTGGCTTTGTGTAAGGAATGGCCATCTTGTGTTGTGTTGGAGGGTTTGTTTTGCATAAAATATCCTTCTGAATATTTTGTGTTGATTTGTTATAAAAAAAAATCAATATCAAATATTTTTACAGATAGTACAATTATAATATCATTGAGTAATTTCAATTACTATCAAATATTTTAAAGGTTTAATAACAATGTAAGAAAAATCCCAGAAACTAGTAATCCCTACATGCTATAATGAACCTTTTATTTGTTCATATAGTTGCCACAGCAGAATGCCAACAACAGTGTCTCTAACCAAGCTCTTAACAAGACCAGCAACAAAGCCATTAGACCCACCATCACCTGATGAACTCCTTCCCGCGACGTCTCGAAACCGCAAGTTTCCCTGATCTGATATCAATGCATATATTACACCATTCATATGGCCTTTTCCTATCACCCCCACCACTCTTTTGCTGTTGTTCACAGCTTTGCTTCGTTTTAGGGACCATGCAAGATACTAAACAAACACCAAAATGTCACCTGGTGAGAAGGTTAATCATGATGGCCACAATGGAAATCAAGAATGGAACATCTCCCCTATGTTGTGCATGAAATTGAAGCCTAAGATAAGGAACTTTTGCGTTGTTTTTTGGCTGGAAAATGCTTACAGTGTCTCGTTCGTGAATGAGAGGCTGCAGGAGTGATGGATATGAAAAGCTGAGCTGCTCGTAGAGCTGAAAGGTTCCATCATCTGTGCTTGATGCCTGCAATGGAGGAGAGAAACAGGAAATTGATGCTATATCCAAGCATTTGTATGAAATTAGTCACACTTTCAGAACGCAGCAAGGCCTGGATTTCACAGACAGAGTCCCCTTCAAACATTGGGAGAGGGAAGGATTAGCTGATCTAAGAAAGGAGACAAAATCATGAAGGGAATAGAAATTGTAGTGTTGCATATATGGCAGGAAATTCCTGACAGCACGGTTCCAGCCCTCTGGATATTGAGCAACAAGAACAACCTAAAACTAGTGGCCGAACAGCACCGAATTCTTGAAACAATTGTGGTACATCATTAAGGTTTCTATTGCTCATGTATCATCAGTAACAAAATCTGAACAGGAATTTCGGCAGATATAGGAAAACATAGAAATAACATTGTTACAAATGATATTAGTAAATGTGAAAAACCTTGAAACTGCTCTTAGATATATCAGATGATGAGGTGATTCCGCGAACAACTGCAATCACTAAACTTAACTTCTCCCTCCATTTCAGAGAATTCCAAGCCCTTTCAAGCTGCGACAACGAAAAAAACACAAGGAAATGAAAAATTTATATGTTTATTTAACACGTTACAGATACAAGTTGGTATTCCACTAAACAAAGGCCACAAAGAATCAAGCTCGCGAATCGAAATGTGCATACAGTTATTTCAATTGGCCTGTCCCCCAAGACTATTTGAGCACCAATTTCTTCAGCCACTTTTCGAGCAGCTCGGAACTGCAAATTTTAAGAAACTTCATAACTTGAGATTCAACAGTTTTCCAGTTCTGCAAGTTTGCACATAATAATTAATCATTTTCAACTACCTCATCTCCGAAAGGCCGGTTGACATCAGAAGAAATCTTTGATGAGAAAAGGGCTAAAAGTAGACGCAATGCTAAAGCTGTTTGACCTCCTGAAGTAGGCATAAACATCAAGTAATTTGTCTTCACAGGCAAACAATATAAACCAAACTAGTTCTAATTCTTACCCAAGTTTATGCTACGGCCGACAGCTCCAAAAAAGCCAGTACCACTCAAAGAGAACATGCTTGATCTTAATTGTTGGCCAACCTCACCCTCGTCGGAAATGTACATAATTCCAGCTCTGCAAATGAACTCTGCAATAAGTGAAGTTACAATATTGTTTGATGATAAATAACCCCATAAAAATATCCACAGCTTGGAAAAATTTCTATAAAAAAAATTCTATACAAAAACATAAATCTAACTCCAATAAAGAAAACAAAAACTCGCCTGCTTCTACATAGCTCAACAACTAAATTATCAGGCTTAACAGCCCTGATCACTCTCTCCACTTCAGCAGCAGATTGACTAGAAATATGAGTAGTCCCAACCAACCATATTGCTTCTGGCTCAACAAACTCAGTCCTCCAGGAAGGTACAGGACCGAAAATTTTCTTCTCAATCAACAGTAAGGTGCCATCATTAGCCAAGTCAAGCAATTCAGGGTAGGTTCTTGAAATTGTGGCCCTAGATTCTTGCAAAATCTCTGACCTGAAATCAAAGTCTGGTGGTGGAGGTTTGATTGAAACCCTTAAGGGTTTGGTGGGTTTTGTTGTGAGTCTATGTGGGTTATTAGAGAAGATAGGGAACGGGATTTTTAGCAGAGTTTCCATGGATTCAGTGAGTAGCAAAAGCCGAGTTCTGTGCTTCAGTTCATGTGTTCATGGTTTAGATAAGATAACTAAGGCAGGAGTCTTTTTAGGCAAACTTCATTAAGATAGGAGTCTTTAACAATCACTGAGGTAGGAATCTCTTTAGGCAAACTTCATTAAAGGCCTCAAGTCTTAAGGGCAATCTTGTTTACTTCCTCTTCTATTTTTAATCTTAATTAAGTCCTCAACCTTTCCTTTCTTAGTTTTTAGTTAACAAATTAATTAGTACATAATTTACTCAATAGACCAAGCTACACATTAAAAAAAAAAAAAAGTCCATAGGTTTTTATTTATAGATTGTTCTATTATATTTAAATTCTTGAGTGTTCAATGGAGTAAAGAAAAATCACATAATTTTTATACAACTACTTAATTATCATGTTAATTTAAATTAAAATTAGATGTGATTGAAAATCTAATGACATGTTAGAGAAGCATTCAGATACAAACAAAGGTTAAAAATTTAATTGAGATTACTCATAAATGGGAGATTTTTTTTAGGTTTTCCCTTTCTTCTTCTTCTTCTTTAAAAACAAAAGATAACTTATAGCAAGTAGAATATATTGTATTTATAAAATTGATTAAGATAAAACCCGAGTCATAAATTAAAAGGGTTATGCCAAGTTAACCTCAATTTTGATTAAAAAATCAATGAGTTATTGACTAGTTTTTATCTTGAGTTGACTCGATCACAAGTTAATATAAGTTTTTTTATCAGGTTAGGCTAAGTTAAATTTAAATCTCAAGCTTGTTGAATCTAAAGTTAACATTTGGGCTATTGTAAGTTTTAAAACTATAGTATCTACTATTTTTATTTTTATTAGAACAATTAAAATTTGGTTTCTAAATATCATTACAATCTTTTGAATGAAGGAGGATATTTTTACCGAATCGAATATGAATAGAATAAAGATAAGCTTTAGATTATGATTGATAATTACTCGTCTTTCAACCTATCTAGTTAAAAGTATTTTTTTTATTTGAACATACATCTCAAATTATTATATTCACTACAGATATAAATTTATATTATAAATTGATATTAAAAAGAAAACCTAAACCTAGAAAAGACCCACAACCAAACTAGAGTAATGCAGTAGGCTTTCGGCCCAATTCAATAGAAAGATTGCACACTTTGTAGCCCAAATAGTTGGCCAATATGGCTACGAGACTAGAGAAGGCAATTCATCTTTCCCATTTTTATTCTATTGGATGAATGTTTCATTACAATAAATATATGTATAATTATATATTTTTATTTTAAAATAATAAAAGCTCATTTTAAAATTATCTAAAAAAACAAAATTATTTCATATTTTTATCTTCATTCCTTTAATGAAATATATTTTTTGTGTTTTCTATATATTCTTCTTATCTTAAAACACTAAACGAACATAATCTAATTTTAGTTTTTCAAGTCAAATACATTTTAGAAATTGTTTTCAAGCATATTATGAATTTATTAAAGTATAAAAAGAAAAGTTTTGAGTGAAGATGTAAACAAGAGGTTCCTATCAGAGAAGGTGTCGAGATTTAAAGTATAATATCAAGCAGATTTGAGTCAAAAACTTGGATTTAAAGTATAGTTTGTTGAGATTCTTTGATGCTCAAAATCAAATTTGTTTCCCAATTTTAATTAAGATGCATACATTTGTCAACTTAAAACTATAAGTTTGATTTATTTATTTATTTATTATTATTATTATTTATTGGGAAGGGGCAATCAATCGAACCTGATTAGGAATTCTAATAATGTGAATGCCGCCGTAGCCATTGACTCTTTTCCTGTAATCCATTCAAAGCCGTCTTCAAAAATGTAGCTGGCCGGCGGCAAAAAGAACACTGCATTATGAAACTGTGAAAAAAATAATATTTGAAAATAAAGTTTTGAGGAAAAAGGGCATAAATTTGACTTAATTTCAAGAATTTTCCATCGATCAAGGATAGCTTAGAAAAAGTCATAGTCGGCAAGATCACACCTACTCTTCATTTTTTCTTGATTTTACCCCTCCACTCTCTACTATGTGCTAATGATTAAATGGTCTCCTAAAACTATGTTCTAGATCTTAACTTATTTTCTTTAAAATCAAGATTTTCAATAATCTTTTTTTCAAAACAAATAATTCGATCTCTCTTTTTTTTTTTTTTCAGTTCCCATCAATTTGAGACAAGTATGAAATGATTACAGAACAGTCGAGTGATGATCCCAACACGCATAAAAATTGTACAAGGATCAAATAAAGGAAAAAATAAATTAGACGGTAGGAAAAAGAAAAGGGACCAGTCTCCTCTCTCTCTCTTTTTCTCTTTTTTTTTTCTTAAAAAAAATGATAAAACTTATTGTATATATTGATTAACCAAAACCTTGTATATACAAAGCACAGATAGCGAATTTACCACTTGCACCACCACCACAGATTTTGTAAACAAAGAATTTGGGGCAAAATTTGGTCAACCACTTTACTGTATTTGCATTAGGCAATAGAATAATACTGTTCTAATCATCAACCCATCACTGCTCATTAAAAATCACCAAATGGGATGGAGCGACTTTTTTTCTTGATTATATGATCCATTTAATCCTCCCGATGGCTACACGTTGTGTTCTTCACTAAAAGAAGAAGTTTTTTTTTTTTTTTTTTGCGTTCAGGGGACAGCAGATCGAATCTTTTACCTTGACACTGCTCGATTCTTGGTCTCCAAGAGGACGAATTCAGAGTTGGGACCGGTGGAGTCTTGAATATTAAAGAAAGTGGTCACAAACCAAAAAAGATGAAGAGGGTATAGCACAAGCAATTCGCATCACATGGACGACAAATGATCTTTAAAGAATCTCGGCTACTACAATGCATTTAAATACATTGTCACATGATCGGTACAACCTAGCGAGAAAAATAAATGAAAACATAGGGCTAGGGATTAGGCAGCAGGGCAGTGGCAGAAGGTAGTGGCAAGCATGACCTGTATTTATGATCAGACACCCTTGACCATGGAAAACCCAACTGAGTTCTTCTCCGAGGTGTTCAGAATCTGTCGAGGTTGATGACGACCAGTTAAGTTACAGCTAATTAGTTTTTGTGCAGAATACGTGTGCACATGTAATCTCGCGAACCTTTTGCAACCAATCACGTCAAACTACAAATTACCAAAATTATTTATACAAAAAGTTTATAGTCTTCGAAGGGTCCGCGAATTCCCCACGCTTTAGCCCGTTGATCCAACTATCCTTATAAAGTAAGGTCTCATCAAACTTATAAACAAAATCTCTTGCATATTCTCTTATGTGTCAAAAACCCATATGCTATTTTTCTATATCGAGACATCCCTTTCATTATAAATGGCAGATCCCAATTCAAATGCTCTTCGAGCAGACCAGTTACCACCACCTCAACCTTCAAACCCATCTATACAAATCCCTGACCCTCCATCCTCTATTCTGCTCCAAGATGATCAATCACCTCATTCCACCTCCTCGAACCCGTCTCCAAGATTGCTTCCTTCTCCGGGTGGATCTCTGGGCCAGCCGTTAACGGTGAGACATGATGAATATTACTCACCAAGGTTCGGGTTTCCGAGCCAGCCTGTGAGTGGAAGGCAGGATGACCAATCACCGAGGTCCACCCGATCCTCCGGTGGGTCATCGACTCAGCCCACAAGCGGAAGACACCCGAGTTATAAAGGAATTAGGTTACGGAGTGGGAAATGGGTATCTGAGATCCGGGAACCACGTAAAACTACGCGAGTATGGCTCGGTACGTATCCAACTCCTGAAATGGCAGCCGCCGCTTATGATGTGGCGGCTCTAGCCCTTAAAGGCCCTGATACACCACTAAATTTCCCGGAATCGATTCATTCCTACCCAGTACTAGCCTCAGCATCCTCTAGTGATATAAGGGCCGCAGCTTCTAGTGCAGCATCAAGCAGGTCGCCGAGACCTGAAGCTGGACCAAATCCTGATCAATTGGATCGGCCCGAAACGGAAGGCACGTCATCCAGTACTACTGCTGGCATTCAATCAGGACAGGAATTCATCGACGTGGAAGAACTCTTAAACCTTCCCAATTTGCTAGTTGACATGGCAGGAGGAATGCTAGTAAGCCCTCCAAGAATAAACACGCCATCTTCTGATGATTCACCAGGGAATTCCGATGCTGAAAGCCTATGGTCCTACCAGTAAAACCCAGCCAGCTACATATCTAGCCCGATTTCTCCATGGGAATTTTTATGGTACTAGCTGTGTCCTTCCAGGTTTGGTAAATTGAAGAGGTTTTGGGTCACTGGACGGCTTTTCTTCAAGATTTTAACACTGAAGTGGGTTATAGGTAAAAGTAAAACAAGCAGGTGGATTAACTTTGCAGCTACATTGGTTAGCTTTAAAGGTGTGAGCCAGAGTACGTCTCTCTCTTACCATATAAATGTTTTGTCTTGATAAGACTTCTGAGATAGATTTTCCCCCCTGTAAACGATGACTGTCCTTCTCTTCATGTATTTGATATTTTATGGTACGGAAACCCTCTCCTTCCAAGTTTTTTTTTTCCTGTGTTTCTTAGGTCTAGAAGTTTCTATATTTCCTATGATATTGGCTGCCATTTTCATATTTGTATATCATTGGATGGCATTGAAACTAGCGTTTTTCTCTTAAATAACGAGAAGATTTAGGTATTGATTGGAAGGGTAAGAGCATGTTGTGGGGGTTTCGATTATCATTTGAAATCAATGTTGTTGGTGCCAGCAGGTTCCTAGTAACTCAACTGTCATTCGTGTCCTTCTATTCTTCTTAAATTTTTTTGTATGGGAGAGGAGAAAATGAAGGTAAAGAAGAAGAGTGGTTATTAATTAATTTCTTCTTCTTGCTTGGGATTGAAAATGAAGGGAAAACATCACAAAATCTCTTACTTTTGACGATCCTCGTTTGGGAAACGAGAGCGGCTATAGTTGCTTTGGCGTTAATTTTCAAATAAAAAATATCATTTTAATATTTTTAGTTTGTATAATTATAGCTGCACGCACGTGTTCCCAAACAAGCATGAAGGTAAGTGATTTTAATGGTAAAAATACATGTTATAAGATGTTCATATTTATGAGTTTTCTCCGCATATAATTTTACTCCCATTTCTTTCCTTCAAATTTCCTCCCCTTTCAAGTAAATGAAAAATCCAATCACTTGAAATTTTCATTCTCTTCCCTTCCAATCACAAGTTTGATCGGTTTCAACTCTTTCTTTGATTTATAGTGTGCGTTTAATCATATGAAAAGAATTTTAACAGAAATAAGTTTGCATTAATTTGATATCTTCATTATGATCTTAACATCTCCATTATAGAATATACAAAATCAAGCAGAATTCAATATCCTTTCAATCCATGAAGTATTGCGAAAAACACTTCTAAACATGTTTTAAAAACACTAACAAGCAGGATATTAAAAAATCAAACAATCCTTAATGATAATCTAACCCATGAAAGAGGTTGGATTGCATGCTCAATTCTCTTCTCAATATATATCTATACATCTATATATCTATATATATATAGTTATGTTTTAACATTGTATCAGGGTGGTTGTTTGCATTTATTATACTAGTAGTAGCAAAAATCCTCGAGGAGCAATTAAGGAAATGCGAGGTACGTGGTGATAGTGTTTAGAGAATGGTAGCAATAGAGTGAAAGATGTAAAGAACAGGCCAAAACTTTTTTGCAACAAAAAGTAATTATAGACCACCAAAGTCCAAAATTTAAGAGGCAATTAATAGTTTTGAATTTTGATTCAAAAGACAGAAAAAAGTCTTCAGGTGAGTCTATATATTCAACAAAAATAAAAAATATTTGTGAAGGAGATTAATAGTTTATAAAGATGGAGGCTCACAGCCAACATCTTTTGAGCTTTTAAAAGCTCATGTCTAGAGGACCCATGCAATTAAACATGTATAGTTTCAGTGAAAAAATATTTAATTATGTTGATCAATGATAAAAGCATACTGGTTTGACCAGTCAAGTTCTTTATCATGAACGTTAGCAAATCTTGACCAAGGTTTGAACTTGTGCAACGTCCATATTGATATTGTTTTGAAATTCTTGCTTCGACTCGGGGTAACATTAATTTTGTAAGGACAAGACAAATTGCAATAATACACCAACTTGTGAAATCTAGAATTTAAATCATAAATAACCAACTTGTGAAACAAAATGGGTTTTGAAATTTCAAATAAGAAACGTCAATTAAAAATAAACAAAAAATGTTTTGTTGTTTTTTCACTCATTTGACTACGCAAGCCGACACCACTTTTTTTGTTTCTGTTTTTCTTTACTTGATTTAGCTATGCAAATGTATATTGTACATAGACTTGATAAAGTAGTGATGTTTTAAAAAATAAAAACAAAATAAGTGTGTGATTGGTATTGAAGTGGCTTTTATATTATGATTTGACAAGACAATAGGAGTTTTCAATTATTATTATTTTACTCAAGCCTAAATTTCTATCATAGTTTTGTTATTAAACTAAAAAAAGTTTAAGTAAAGAAAATCAAACAACTTTTTAAGTAATACTTTTAGATTTGAGGAAACTCCATCTTCGAATAGCGTATTTTATAAGTCCAGGTGAGCGAGTAAAATCTCAGTTGTTCCAGACTCTTACAAGGAGTACAGGCCCTGACTCGAACTCAAGACCTGTTATATAGATCACCAGTTCTTTGTCATCATGTCATGCCCTGACTTTTTAAGTTATGTCCACACTAAAAGCATTATTTTTCGACTATACTAATTTCAAATGAAAACTAAATTAAAAGGAATTTTTTAGTGCTTAAGATCATGATACACTCTTTCTGTAACCACTAAAGTTTAAAAAACAAACTTAAATGAAAAACATTGAGTTTTAAACTTTGATATTTTAAGGTCTCAATAATAATTTTCTCTCTCTCTCTATTATACTCTCTCAAATAAGTAAATTAGACTTAGAAACTATTATCATTACCTTTTAATTAATTAGTTAGAATAAAATTGATGAGGTTTAAGCTCATAATTATTTTGTCATTAAAGTTCAATAGTTTGAACCCATGACTATCTAGTCAAAAACTTCCAAACTTATTTAAAAAAAAAAATAGAATTGGGCCAAAAAGATGAACTCTCTCTAGCCATAAAAATAAATAAAGGAAATATATCGGTGTAAATAAAAAAGGAGAAAAGATAAAGAGAAATAAAATGATTAGATTCTATATATATGCTCACACTTCAAGAAGAAATTAAGAGCCACGTAGATATAATTTAGAAAAATATAATCGTTCGATATATTTACTTAACAAGTAAACTTTTCCAAGCTCAATTTTGATCTCATCACATCATAAGACGACTGGAGGTCAATCTTGCGACTTTTCTCAAACTCGATCGAACCGGTTCCAACTACTTAGAACTGATTCTCCCATGAGAAAATTAATCCTGTAAACTTGAAATTAAAACAAGTAGCCCTAAGTCATCGGCTGTGGATGTAGGTGCATGAACAAATTATATTTTTAGTGGGATTAGTCTTCTAAAGATTCAAGTTAAATGATTAAAATAATTAAGTTTTTTCTTGAATTATTTAACAACCCTTTAATTTATGATCTAATTAATTAGATTCGAGAAGAATTAACAGTTTGCTGTGTTTTCAGGAACGACCGACGATTGGAAAATTGAAGCAAACTAGGAGAATATGACATTTAAACTAACCATACTATGCATGATCTGTCATTATTCCATGCATGAATCATACAGCAACTTCTTACCTGGGAATCCCAGAATCATATCATTTGACAATGCAGTAGCTAGGGTTTCAATTTTGAAACTGGGATCCATGGTTGAATGATTCTGGTCCTGCTTTCTATCTTGTCAGCTGAGCTGACAAACAAATTGATGATTCAGACGCTCACCTTTTGTTTTCCCCTTCAGTTCAACAGTCGGCTCAAGATCTTTTGAAGCTATGTAATCCACAAAAAAAGGCTGCAAGAAACTGTTTATCGGCCCCGAGGCCAAGATTTGAAGAGATCAAGGTGGACAAGGTAATATTTATGGGGTCCTTTCCGATTTGTATGTCATCCGCCATTATTTATTTAATTATTTTTCTATTTGCACTATTGTTGAAAAGAAATGCGACCATTCATCACCAATACAAGGGTTTGTATTTTCATTATTTAGTTGGTTAAATAAACAGGGTAGATGTTTCAATATTGTAGAATATAAAAAAAACAATTTAGATTTTTTATTTAACAATTAGATTTTTGAGTTGAGATAATTTTTTTTAATATAATACATGATTGTTGATAATATATTTATTTATTTATTATTTTCACTAAACATAACATTTGCGACATCTATATAATTTTTTATGTTAAATATTTTTAAGAAGATCCGCAACATTACGTGAATCAATTGCCTAGTACAAGAACTATAATCACTACATTTAACATCAGAATATTTCAACATGATTTACTCAATCGACATGATTTGCTTTGGCAAAAGGTAATCTCTTTTTGCTGTTTTTCCCCTATTAAAGAGGTAAAATCTTTATATAGAGAGATTAATTTGAGGTTTTAATTAATATAAAACCTTCATTTTTTTTAATTCCTTTAACATAATTTATCATTTACACTTAATAAATTACTATATATATATATATATATATATATATATATATATATATATATATATATATATATAACACTATAATGCTGTGATCCTGTAAAGTAAAATAATTGTGATGCCATTCTAAAAGTGGAAGATCATGACAAGAAAAGGGATGGTCCACGAAGAACAGAGTGTCCGCAGCAATTTACCACCAACCCTAAAAACCGATATCTTATTAAGAAGATTCAGTGGGTATCGATTATCAAAGATTAGATTAATGTTTCGGCGATGGGTAGCTAGGTTCAGTTAACCTGGTTTTGTACTGTTCCAAATGCGGCTACACGAAGAAAAAATAAATTATTATTTCTTTTAATGTATTGTAATACACACTAACCGAACACAACGTACATATTGCTTGAGATGATGAACTTTAGGTTATGTGAAATTCAACTTTAGGTTATAATTTATTTATTTATTTCAATCTGAAGGTTGTAAAAGGGTTTTCCTTTGAGTTTTGGACCACGTATACGAACGAAACTTATTATTATTTTCAGACATGAAATAAAACCACTTCTGCAAAATAGTCCTAACCTAGACACAAGCGTGTTAAATATTGGACCACCCTATTGACTTCATTGTCCTTAATCTTTACTGGGGGTAAAACAATTTTTTTTTTCTGAAACCACTTTGCGTTGTTCTTGGATCTCAATGATAAAACAATATATACATATATATATATATATATATATATATATATTTAATTCTATTCGTATAAATATTTTATATTTTGGATGAAATATAGGTGTGATGAGCATCCAACCAATGTTAAGTCTTAATTATTTACTATTAAATTAGCGAGATTTATTATTATATTTTTAATTGCATATATGTATTCATCATTTATCCTATCCAAAATATGTATGTCTGCAAAACTTATTAAATGTATTTTCACACCTGTATTTTTTTAAAATAAAATAAATAAAAGCACATGGAGGAGCTAGAACGTACAGATATCTGAGCCCCATTTCTTCTTCGTACAGGGATCCATGAGTCACAATCTGGTCCAGTCCTCGAGTCCAAAATTAACCGGCCCCATAATCTTTCAGGTGGTCATCATCGTGGGGCCCACTTTGACACTTTCTCGCAGCGACTTGACGCTTCGATAACAATAGAAGAACCCCCCCCCCCTTCACGGAAAATCCTTGCAGGTGTAACGGTTGAGAGTTGAGACCGATTCAATCCATTTATTATAAGGTTTTCATTAAAAAAATCAAAAAAATCAGCGGAGGATTGTTATGAAAAAGGAGTTGAGGGATTATGGAATATTTTGATATATTAACATAAATGCTTAATGCAGATGACATGCGAGTAATAATAAATTCAATATTTATTTACATTTCTTTGTAAATTCAATACGAGTGATGCAGATTCAATCATTTCTTCCATCGATCCTCTTTTCTAAAAAATAAATAACTCAATCTGTTGAATCATGCATAGACAGCAAAATAATTTTTTATTAATTAAATATTTTTATTGCGTTAAAAGCTATTCGCAGGCTTGTAAACTAATCAATATTATAAATTTTCAAGGATACAATTTTTTATTAAATTTATTATCTATAAATTAATTTAATATCTAATTCACAAGCTGTGAAAGTTAATAGTAAAGTCACCTTGAATGAATTAAAAACGAAGCATGGAGGGATTTAATAATTATGCTATTTTTATTAACATAAAAATAAAATATCTTAAGTATAAATACGTGTCTTATTTTAAAGCAAAGTGTTCAACTTTTATTTTTTATTTTAAACAGAAGTTCGTACAAGAAGAGAAAGCTGTGAATTCGGGACCAGGTGGACATTAAGACGCACGTGGTCCACGCGTTTACGCGGGAAAACCACCGGCTCTCTGGCAGTTGGATTAACCGTAAGAAACTAACCGTGTTTTTTGGGAATTGGGTTACGTCACTTTGAAAAGGTGTCCCCCTCTGTCTATCTGCCACCTCATCACATGCCTCTCTTCGTTTTCATCGCCTCCTGTCTCTGCTCTCTTTCTTTCCTTGTGTGCTTTCTACGATGCTTCTTCAAGCTCTCCACTTACTCGTCAATAATAACGGTTTTTAAAGGGTTTAATTTCATCCATTTATTAATTAAAAAAATAATTTTTTTATATAAATTAATGAATGATATATAAATCATTTGACAGATAAAATGGATGATAATATTAGATTTGTACCGATTCATCTTTAATTTTCATATATCATATATAATTTATAATGGTTACCATCTAATTTTTATATAGTATGTGCTATATTATAAGGTTTTTATTGAAAAAATTAAAAAAATCAATGGCATAATTATTATGAAAAAGGAGTTGAGGGATTTATGGAATATTTTGATATATTTTCATAAATGCTTAATGCAGATAATATATGAGTAATAAATTCAATATTTATTTACATTTCTTCATTGAAATTATTTATTTAAACAAAAAAAATTACTAGTTCAATGCCTGGTGATTAATAGTACATTATGAGTTCCATAGAAAAGGTTTATTATGAAAATTATCAATAAAAATCACAATAAAAAAAGAATCTTAATTCAAATTAAATACAAAAACTCGGCGATCAATCGTGCCTTCAACACAAAGCAACTCAACCCTTGACACTAAGTCCGTTGACTATGACACCCTACAGGTTCATTTCTCTAAGCACCAACTGGCAGTCAAATATCTTGGAAGGTCAAAATCACACGTGTCACTTCAACAATCCAACTTGTCTCCAAGCCGAATACAGCTGGTATTTATCTACCACGCAAGCGAATCAGTCCTCCATGGTTAGATTCTTCCAGTACATCAAATCAAATCAATCCATCCATTTCATTTCTCGTACTGTTTTTACCAAAATCTATGTGCAATCCGTGGGGACCTTAGCTGGCTTCTCGCCATATCCGTGTGAAATGCACAGCTCCTTATTGGGTCATCAGTTACAATGACACACACATATATAAAATAGTCCCCCCACCTTAAAAGAAGTAAAAAAATTAGAAGTTCGAAGTAGCATACTTCAGTAATACTTAGTACTTAGTGCTTTTTCTTATTTAAAGAGCGTATTAAAGATACGAAACGAGAACCCTTTTAAGGTTTAAGGATTGTTATGGATTGTTTCAGTCATTATTCTGATCCAAGTCCACTTGGGGCGAGAAATTTTTGGTCAGTTTTTAATGAGAATAATGGTATTGGTCAAGAACAGTGTTCTTATTCTCCTGTTCTTTCGGATAGTAGTAGTACCAGTAATGTTACTACAAGAGTCCAACCAGCTCCGAGCCTTTCTGACGAGGAAGTAATGTTAGCTTCGAGGAATCCGAAGAAGAGGGCAGGAAGAAAGAAGTTCAGGGAAACAAGGCATCCGGTGTTTAGAGGGGTGAGGAGGAGGAATTCAGGTAAGTGGGTCTGTGAAGTTAGGGAGCCTAATAAGAAATCAAGAATTTGGTTAGGGACTTTCCCTATCGCTGAAATGGCTGCTAGGGCACATGATGTTGCTGCTTTGGCATTGAGGGGTAGGTCTGCTTGCTTGAATTTTGCGGATTCTGCTTGGAGGTTGCCGGTTCCGGCTTCTAGTGAAGCCAAGGATATTCAGAAGGCTGCAGCGGAGGCAGCGGAGGCTTTTCGGCCGGAGGGCTGTGTGGGAGGTGAGTTGATGAGGAGGGGAGATGAGGGGAAGGTGGCGGAGACTGCTGCAGAGGCGGAGGAGGAGGTGTTTTATATGGACGACGAGGCTGTTTTTGGAATGCCAGGGTTGTTGGCTAATATGGCAGAAGGGATGTTGTTGCCACCACCTCATTGTGGTGGTGGAGGGGATGGCTGGGGTAACATGGAAGATATTAACGCTGACATGTCACTGTGGAGTTTTTCTATTTAATTAAGTGTTAGTGATAGAGCAATTAAGATGATAATCAATGCTGTCTGTACTTATATTTTTGACAAGTACAAATACAATGATTAAATCTTGCAGTAGTTTTGGTTTTCTGGGTTAGAATGGATTGTGGGGGCAGAAATCTGGGGAGAGTGTGAAAATTGAAGCAGCTACAGGATGAAGGGTTACTGTTTGTGTGTGTCGAAGTATCGCATAATGTAATAATGACTAAGCCATAATCTATTGTTGTAATGGTGAATAAACAAATAAAATGCGAGAGAGTTCTGCTTTTATGTCTCAGCCTCGCCATATGCTGCTAACCCAGTTCTCTGTTTGCTTGTCCCATAGGGAATTTCTCAGCCTTTTAGACTGCTAATCATTCAGTAACAACTGCTGAGCACACAAAATATTCTTATCTATCTATACTTTTTTTTTTGGTCTAGCCATCTGGTATCCGGCTTCACCGACTACTCCGGATTCGAGCCAGGTGGGATCACAAGGGTGGCAAAGCTCTCTCTACTGAGAATTTAACGCAGCTGTATACCCAAGGCTCGAACACAAGACCTTGATTAAGCTGGGACGACCCCCTTACCGGTCGACCCACACGGCCGGTGGTTTATCTATCTATACTTAATGCACCATTTGAGTCTCCTTTTAGACCTCCGGCTCCTGCCAAATCCAGATTGCTCTTTGAAGTGTCAGTAGTTTCGAGCTTGAACCAACCAATCAAATCATCTGATCGGCTTCTCTACTTTAGTGCTAGAAGCTACCTGTCAAATCATCTGCTCACTTGACTTTCTCGACAAATGTTCTACTTTCCCACTCCACTTGTTGCAGCTCTCCTTTCTCCACATAAACTACACTATTTCATTGTCACAATTTCCAGATTAAGATACAATACACAAGTGGTCAATCCTCAAAATAGTCCTCGTCAACTGCCTCCTTGAAATTCCCATCAGCCACACAAGTCAGGATCATTTGTGCGTGGGAAGCAGGAAGCTACAAACCTGTTTAACAGTTGCGCAGTCCTGCACAGGATGAAGAGAGTCTTCGCTAGTTGTTTCATTGATTTTTTCCCGTTTGGTAGCATTTATTTGACCATTTGGTTTAACACTAAAAAAGCTAGATGATGAAGAAGAAAGACACATCACAGAATGTTTATCAATGCAACACGATAAAAATGATCAAACCCCAGCTGCAGAACCAAATTCAACCTTCTAAAAGAATTACAATATTCAACCTTCTATTTAGCCTGCCACACAGGCCATATAGACATATTCGAGGAATCATTGGTGCTTTTTTTTTTCCTGAACCGGATTGCTGGTAAGTTAGAAGTATCCTCAGCAATTAATCTTAACAAACGCAGTTCCATGTTCAAGCTAGCAAGCTAGAAATTCACAGAGGCACTATACCTCGACCATATTCAAGTGAAACTAGACATCATGGGGATTCATCTTCCAGCAACAGTTTCACAAACCACGATTGCAAAGCTAAACAATCTTGCACTCCTCACTTTTAAAGAGAGAATGAATACAATTTCCACATAACATTCGCCTTTTTGCTCATTGATTGTACTCAAACAAAAAGATTTCACATTATGAAATGAAGTCAGCACCCTATAATTCATGAAGATGGAGTTACCTTAACCTGCAAACAAACAAAGAGCAACAAAAACTAACAAATAGCTAGGTAGAGGAAGATTAAACAAAAGTGAAAACACCATATTATTTGGTCTCAATAATTGTCAAATTCAACAATCAGACAACAAAAGTACTTGGCTCCTATATTCTCTTGAGACATTAAACAAACACATATCAGACACCAATTTACTAGCTGCTAAAGCTATGATTTCACTTCCCGAATGATTCCCTCCTCAGAATCCAACAAATCCGGATCACTCGGAGTGCTTTGCTGCTCTTGCTCACCGTTCATCATCTGCTCCATGTCCTTTATCCTAGTCCTCACCACACTTGTAACCAAAACTGCAACAACAAAAATAAATAAAAACACTCAAGCTTGGCATTACATAAAATGGGTTTTTCTCGGTGATCTTACTGGCGGCGGTGCCAATGGTCCATGCCCAAAGGATCTTCAAGCCTGGACTCGTCTCTCTCGGCATTCTAGAAGAAGAAATGCTGCTGCTGGTTTTTTTTTTTTGTTACCGAGTAAAGATATGCTATGGGTTGGCTATTGGAAAGAGTTAGATGGGCTTGCTATGGGCCCAAGTAGTTTAGCTGTTTAGTTACTGAAATTAGAGTAAAAAACTTCAACGTCTTGCAGTCTCTGTAACACATATTCCAATAAGAGTAACTCGAAATTACTGCATTTGGAATTGTTTTCCAGAATCCATACCAAAAAATCAGAAATAAACCAAAATTTTCACTCTATATTGGTTTTGAAAATAAAAATAAAAAATATTTTAAATTTTTTTATTTAAAAAACATATTTATATTTATGTTGTGTCTTGAGAATAATATAAATTATATTTCAGGGCTCACCTAACTGCTTAAAATTTTAAGTAAAATGATTCATTAACATGATATCAGAGTTTTGTTAACCCAACGGTCACGAATTCGATTCTCACCACCCTCATTCTATTTGATATCAAGCACAGAGTAATGCGAGTCTGTACAAATTTGAAACCCAAAAAGTTTTCACTTGAAAAAATATGTTAGAGAATAATATAAATTATATTACAGGGTTTCACCTAACAGCTTAAATTTCTGGATAAAATGATTCTTTGGTTTAAAAACTACAATCTACTTGTGCTTGTTAAGCTTTTATGTGTATATAAAGCTATTTTGCCCCCTTTTTTACCGTTGAAATTACCATAAGAAGATTAAAATAACTTTGCTCTTTGCATTAGTTTTTATGTATTAATAATAGTATATTTTTTTTATTTAATTTCAAGCTATGAAATTACTTATTCTTTTAGTCATTTTAGTATTAACAAAATAGTATATTTTTTATTTCAACCGCGATTTTAGCCAAAAACATATACATACATAGATATAAAGATGTTTTTTAAATAATATTTGCTTAAGATTTGTGGCTTCAACAACTTAACTCTTCCCTGTAGTTCCATCGGCATCCTCACTCCTCAATCGATCTCCTTTCCATCCATCCAGCGCACAGATCATTCACAAATATAAAACCATTTATCTTCTCTTCAGATAGTGCAGCACCAAGAGATTCTTATTGGATTTCCATGAATGCAATCTCTGTTGTCGAAGCAGCTTCCTCATCAAATAAAGTGATTCTTGCAAGTATTTTTAGCAGCTTCAGGAGTTTCATCATTAAATCCTATGAGATAAAAGGGTGTGTATCTTTCTACATCTCGCAAAATATGTTATGTAAATCTGTTTGCTCACTGCACTAGCAAACACCATGAAAGAAGGAACCCGCCATATCTATTGACAGAAAACACAATTTACACAAAAAAATGGCAACTCCAGATTCTTCAGACAAAAAATAAAATGAAAAAAAGGTACAGTGATCTAAAAATTGAATTTTGTTACAGATTCTATAGCACATTCTGAAATAATCCGATGTTCACCAATTGAAGTACAAATGAAAGGACCAGCCAATGCAAAGCATTTGGGAAAGAACGTATACACAAGGAAGTGCGTTTTAGTTCAACAGAGGAATGTAAAGTGATCGGAGCTGTCCATGAACCATTTACCGCAGGCATTGCGTAGAGAAATTCTACTTTGCTTTCTTGAGGAGACTTGATGTTCTAAACTCAGCATCATCCTTCGCAAAGCTCCACCAAAGATATGTGAGTGGGATGGTAGTGGCATGCCAGAGAGCATGAGCATCCACAAATCCCTGGTAAGGCGGGAAATCGTATATTTCCAATAGCATGGCAAGGCCGCCTCCAATAACCGCCACCCACAACTTAAACCGGGATGGGTGGCGAGTTACACTAGCCCAAACTGCCCAAATGAGAAGCTGAGCTACACCCATGGCCACACAAACTTTCATGTTTAGACCTGCAAAATAATTGAACCATTCAAAACAACTTCCATTTGGCAACCATATGCTACCAAGTTAGACAACAATTGTTTCATCATTTAATCTTGATCCAACCTTTTAACCATCACATCACCAAAACGTTTCCTGGGCACAATTTATTTTTAGGGAAGGGCATGCGGTTCCTTGGTCGAGCACCAAGTAGCAAAAAAGCAATGGATGTCCCTAGTCCGCAAATAAATGGCCAGTAGAAGAAAATATGTCGCTTTCTAAAGCATGGGGGAAGGGAGGTGTACTCATTTTCTGGGAAGCTCGGCTTGTCCAGAAACAAACCAGTTCCTTGGTCCAGCACCACCAAGTGGGTACAGTTGCAATATCAAGTTGTAGCACATTACTTCCCCATAGTAATAAAGTCTAACACGTCATTTTCAAAAGTATGAATGTATTCACATGACAGGTTTCATTAGCTCAATAAGGAATACACGGCTGAAAGAGCTTTTCATTCTAGGTGCTAACACATTGGAATTAGCGATACTGATGCGGAACGTGTCCCCACCAGATACTATATAGCATGAAATTTAGCTTAATAGGATGCTAAGATGAATAATGGCATGACACAAAAGGTTAGACACGCATGCAAATGAATTAAAAAAATAAACGAAGATAATGGTTTAAGTTGTGATCAGCAAAAAAGTCAAAATTGAATGCAATTTGAGTACAGCAAAACACGATTCAAGATGAGAAAGGCACAGCACAAGAAAAGAACAGCAAAGAAAATGTGTCAGGACTATCCTGAGTGAACCAGGACAAGGCTTCTTTAAATCAAACAAACATGAACAAGTTTGAACAGTAACAATATCCTGCAGCTCCCTTGTAAGTTTAAACAAAGTTATATTATTGTCCCTTGTAGAGAAGGAAGATTAGAAGACAATTTTTTTTACCGTAATCCAGCTTGAAGAAGTTCAGATATAAGATATGTGTGGTAACAAATGCAATTATTGGAGCAGAAACCATGACCCTGGCAGCCTCATCTCTCATGCTGAAAGCTCGTAGCACTGCTAGAATAAGGGAAAACCCTAGTAATGCCACAGCAGATGAACAATCCAGTTTCTCTGTCAACTCAACATCTCTGCAATAAATTAAATTTTAGAATCACTCACCATGCAGGAAGACAGAACAGAAACGTAATAAAATATTTCTAAATAGAAAGGCACACGTAGATATGACAGTGTCACATTACAGCTAAAACCAATGTTTGCTGCCACGAATTATCAGATTCATCATCTTTTTTTTTCAATGTAATTGATCTGGTAAAATCTTCTACACTGCTATAAAACACCCAAAGGGCTTGCATGGCGTGGGATGACTAAACCCTCAAACCATATAAAATCCAAACTCAGCAGCTGAATATTATCTTCACCTTTCTAAATTAAGCACATTCAAATTGTCAATAGGTCAGTTAGTTTCCATGATTTCAAGATGACAGTTTTAGGCCCTTTCCAATGAATTCTCTAACTAGTAATAATATTGCTCACCGACTGTGGAAAACAGCACTCCAGAACCACAAGTTCATCGATAGGATTCCATAGATGTGCCACAAGCCAGTATATTCATAGTAAGTCTTCTTGCTTGGTGTCAGTGGCAACTTATAGTATATTAGGATGAAAAAGGATACCCAACCGTGAAACTGAATGGCAAGATTGAGGGCAGAAAGAGCAACAGAAACAGGCTCCTGGGAACACAAAAAAGTATCAATTAAAGATGTGATTGAAATATGCAGGAATGATAAATCTTAAAGTTGAACTAGAAGATTACGCATGGAAACCTGAAAACCATAAGCACGGTGAAAAGGCCATTTCCCATGATACTTGACAGGCTTGCCACCATGTTTCTCTCTCTCTTCCTCCCTGGCAAGCATGCAATGGTATCGGCAGTCACTATGACAGTCCCATTGTTTCCACCGCAGATACAGTGGTTCTTGTAGATACCATGGCCCACCCACTGGCTTCCCATCAGACGAGAATTTACAGTGTTGGAAGCATGTTTCCCCTACACATCCAGTTTTCTCACACTGCTCCACACAAACCCTGGTAAATGAGTACCAGAAATCAATAACAACTATAGTTAATTCCAATTCTAACAAAACCATTTTGAAACAAAATAGAAAATAGCACAAATATGCGTAGGCAGGCCATAGCTGGGACTGGGGGAGCTGCAGGGCCCTCCAAAATTTTTAAGCAGTGATTATGGACAATATGAGGATGACCGCATTGACTGGTACCAACTACAGCCCCAAGGAGTATTTCACCTTCCACCAACTCAAATACGCAACATCTCCTAAATATAGATGCCCTCAACTTAATCAATCCTCAAGGCAAAACTCTAAGACATCCTGGTTTCCTTTCCTTGTTACTCTCCAAACATCACCGCAAACTGTGGTTCCGAAACCCATGAGAGAAGCTCAAGTTTTAAAATGAAAATGAAAAAAAATAAAAAGAAGAAGAAGAAGACGCTACAATTTCAGCCTAGAAATTGCCCAGATTATTGAACTTCAATGCCTAATCCATCATTTAAGAATAAAAAAACCCAACATTTTTACCTCTCAGATTCATATTCACAGTCAAAACTCAACAACAACTACTACGTATTACCGAATTCAGTCAATAAAACAGCAAATAAAGCCCAATCAACTCTAAAATTACTTATTCAAGATCGAATTGAAATGAAACTGAATCAAAGACAGAAGCTTTTACTTGTAAATCGGATCAGCATCACCATCACTCGCGTAAACGTCATGCGTTAATAAGGCTAGAAGCGAAACAAAAGCCAGAATCCCATGAAACGACCAACGAGCCATCTGAGTCATTGACAAAACAATAAAAGTCAACCGAAAAGAGAAAAAGGAAGACTTGTTCAGATTTATACAAAAACAACGGTTGCTGATTGAGGCTGATGTTAGAGTGATGAAGGCTTGATTGATGATCGTGATAGGAGTTCCATGGGAGTGAGTGCGGACTGAGTCATGTTGCGTTATGGGTGAGTTGAGGAGCGAGTTTTGGGTTCCGGATTAAATAGATAGAGAGAGGAATCACTTGAAGAGCTGAGCTTTGCGACGACTCATGAGGTGCCACATGGACTGGTATTTTTGTGATTGGATTTTCTTTAATTGCCCTTATATTTTGAGCTTATTACGGGATTGGATTCGTGGAGATTCGATACGGTGCCGTTCAGGAGGTGAGTTCTTGTCGGTGATTGGCCATTTTAGGTACTCCACTACTCATGCCATAGTTATTAGAATCTGCGTTTGGGATGGATAAAAAAATAAAATAAAAATGCAATCAATGAGTTATGGGTAAATTATTTTATTAATATAATGTAATGTTTTTATATATATACTTAATCGTATTAATTTACTCAGGTTTATTCTATATTAACTTGTCAGATAAAATTCCTGTAAGAATAATTAAGATTTCTTCGTAAAAAATTGAATAAAGTTTTTACTTAATTGTAAAATGATTTATTTTCTTTCATCAGATAAATAAGGGGTAACATATTAAAAACTATTTATAATAAAAGATGTTTATAAGTTTTATTTAAATTAAATTATTTTTGATGTTGCAAATTAAGATACCTCGTCCAGTGCCAATGCAATACATGAAAGAGAGGTGAGTTTGTGACTCTAAAATTTGAAATTATTCTTTTTGTGAGCACATATTATAATAATAATAATAATTATTATTATTATTATTATTATTATTATTATTAGTAGTATTAGTATTATTATTTTGGCCTCGGCCCCTGCCTACCAGGCACGACCATAGTGAAGAAACTTGGCTGGCTAATATTTAGGATAAGAAGTGACAACCCGGTGGCAGCAGCAGGTACACTGAGCTTATCAATAAATTGATATGGATTGAAAATCATCTACGACTTTTTTTTTTTGTACAAAATCTACGACTTAGTAATATGGTAGTTTCTAATTTTAAATTGTTATTTTGTTTGAAAAAATATGTTTTGATATATTGATATTACAAATAAAAATTTGATGAATTTTTAATTAATGAATTTTTTTATAAAAACCATCAATTATATTAATTTTATAATTATATTTTCAGATCATTTTCATGTACTAAAATTGATTTTTAAAAAATAAAAAATATCATTTCTATATATTAATAAACAAAAATAACTTTCAAAAACAATTCACAAGTCATATTCAATTCGAATGGAATTGGCTTACCTTTTGCTTTTAAAGTAGCATACATTTCTGCAAAAGTTTAGGTCGGTTTGGTGCAATATTGTTGCAGATGATATTGAAATTTTCTGAAATAAATCTCTTGTCTGATGTAACCTTTATAAGATTTCCTTTCATAATCAACTGTAGAAGCCCTGGATTCTTTACATCTGTATGTTTTTGTTGCTTCAACAGGTTATCAGGACCACATTCACACTGTTTGCTCTGGCCCCCCAGCCACCACCATTTCTGGGGAGAATTGATGCTTTCGGTGTCTGTTTCAGTTGGTACATAGTTTCTTTCATAGCGATCAAGGTTTCTACAGTGCCTCTTATGCATGCTTTAAGTTTACATAAATTTCCCGTTTCTTAACTTTGCTATTCATAATGATCTCTGCTGAGATTTCTTGAAGATTTGATAGGGATTGTATCCATCATTAGTTCTCTATGTGATGACACCTGTCTTGTTTTCCATGTGCTTTGCTTTCTCCAACACTATTTCCTATGGCGATCGCTGAACTTCTGTTATGTTTCTTGCTGCTAAATGGTATTTAAATTCTCAAGCCGCTTACAAGTGATCAACTGTGCATATTTTCAAAGCTCGGGAAAGCCCAAGCATCCATATCTGACAGAAACCTTTTTCTACTACACGTACTGTTGTCCCTAAACGGGGTGACGTAATGGTAAAGAGTTTGTGATCTATCTACAGCAGATCTCGAGTTCGAGTTAATATGTCCACATTTTATAAGAACCTGGGACAACCCCACAAAATACATTTTCTACACGTACACGTACTGTACTGTTGATCTGCATAGCAGGTCTCAAGTTCGAGTTAGTACGTCTATCTTATATAAAAATCTAGAACAACCGGGATTTTACTTGCTCACTTGAACTTATAAAATATATTTTCTGGAAGAGGGAATTTCCTCGTATCTTAAAAAAAAGTGCTGTTGGTTGTTGTTAAGTCCCTGTTACATAGTTCTTTTGACAGTCCTAGCTTGTATTAGTTGTAGAGCAATCAAGTTAATGTGTCCAGGTTGAAGAGAAGGGTGCAGTAAACAGCAGGACGGGGTATGCCTGATACTGAAAGTAGCAATTTTATTGTCACAGGTGAGATACTTCGGTGGTGAAAAACGCCAAATGTAGCTCTTGAATGAATCATTAACATGAGTTGATGTTCATATTGTTGAAGAATAATATAAATCGTATTCTGGAGTTTCGCCTATAAGCTTAAGCTTTTAGGTGAGATGGTTCTTTAACATGATATCAAAACCTTACTGACTCAACCATCACGAGTTCGAATCTCACCACCTCCATTTCTATTTGATAAAAATTAAGTATAAGATAGTGTGGGTCTGTGCAAGTTTCAAACCCAAAAAGCTTTCACTTGAGGAGGGTGTTGGAGAATAATATAAATCATAGGAGCCTCGCCTATAAACTTAAGTTTTTAGGTGAGATGGTTCTTTAACACATATTTCGTTACTTTCTTGAAGGAAGCAAAGCGAAGGCTGTAAGCTTCTAGCCTTTTAAATATGCATATGCATGTGTGATCCAGATTCTCGTTCAGATCCACTGATACAGTCTGTTTCTAATATTAGTTTATATTCAGTCAATTTTTTCATGTATTTATTACTTATAGATTCTTTACATTTAGGAAAAAAACACAGAAAAATATGGAGGAAAGCTAATGTTTGTCTATATTCTTTTTATTTATGGATGCAGAGAGACACCAGTGGGTTACTGTTAACTCTCAATTCTGTCGTGCACCTGCTAACTTAAATATAAAAAAGTCCCTCATTTCCAAAAAAAAAATTGTTTTTTCAGGCAATTCTTGTCATTGATCAGACTCAACAACCAGTAAGCTCAAACACAAAACTTATATTAAGCCTACACTTCTTAGCCCATCATCGCAACTCGTGAAAATCCTTTCTTATATATTACATTTCACCGATCTTTTGTAAGAAATTAAGATTCCTAAAGACATAGCATATTTGCACACCTCTATATGATGTAATCATCGCAGCAGTGTCTGGCACTTTCGCGATGTTTTATGTAACCTTCTTAGCTTAAAGTCAATCTTTTTTTGTGAGAGAAAATTCTCTCGGGAGTTTTTTATATAATTTTTCTGAAAGATAAATAACAATGTTTTTTTGTGTTTTGGGGTTTTTCTTAAACAAAAGAAATAATATGAAAAGTAAACAAAACACGAAAAGTAAAACTAAGGGTGAATTTCTGGGCAGATTCGAGGTAGCCCGGGTCTCCTGGTCAATTGATTTACTTTAAAGCAGTTTTTCACCCCCTCCACGGTATCTGACCTATCTTCCTTTATATAGCTTCTCCTGGGACTCATAGAGACAGTTTGTTTTGGATTTGTATACTTAATCCTTGTGCAAATCCTGTTTATCTTTGCCAACTGTATTATCCTGGAACGGCGCCGTGTCTTCTTTTCCCGCATGTTTTTCTGACGACATGTCGTTGTCAGCTTCCTTGAATCTGGTCCGTCCATGTGGGCTGTCCTGGGCTTCATCTGTTCCTACGCGTGGCCACTTACTTTTCTCTTTTGTAGGGAAGCTTGTTGAAGAAGCTTTTCCGTTCGTTTTGTCAGCTAATCCCGTCCGTCCACGTAAGTTGTCCTTGGTCCCATCCGTCCCTACACGCTGATAGTCTTCTTTCTCTTTTGCAGGGCTTCTCGTCAAGTCTGCCATTTCTTCCCTTCCTTCCTCGTTGAGAGCCTTCAAAACTGGTTCGTCCCGCTGGAATATGTCGAGTTCGTTGGGTTGGTCACATCTTATTTGCTCATTGGGCTTACAGGATGTTCAGTGGATCCGGGAATTAGTTGTGGTGCGCGTAAGCTGACCCGGACACCGCGGTTATCAAAAAATATAAATCATCGCAGTGTCTGTTCTTATCACAAGTTCCTACTTCCCAGCCCATTTTGTGTTTCTGTTTGCATCGATCCAATTCTATGTTAATGCATAGCATTTGGAATGCCTAGTGTTGAGGATACTGATATTTTTGCTATGCTAGTAATGGAGCATACATTTGAGCCTCTGGTTTATCAAGTTCTATATTTTTTCAGTATAAAAAGATGAACAGCTCATGTTACAGTATTAAGGATTGAAATCCTGGCGTTATCAAGAAGAGCTAGAAAGGGAAATTGCAGCACTGAGTTTGGCCAAGCATTCTGTGGGAAGACCAAGAAAGGTGTTCATGAAGACATCATTGATAGGATCAACAGTTGCGACACCTACCAGTCTGCATTTCCCTTCTTTATCCAATCTTTCACCCCGACCACTTCGTATTGTTCCTATCGATTCCTCCGATGTTAGTACTGTCTTTACAAGCAGCGGGGGAGCTCTATAAATAGTCCCAACAGAAAACCAGAACTTGGCCATGAATTCAAGATCAACCTACAAACACATGGAAAAGCAAAAGTTTTTTGTCAACGGTGGTCTTTTGCCATCGAAGTAAAGACTAACAGCTTGAAGGATATTATTCTTAGGGTGTACCTTGCCAGAATATTGGTCAATAGTCCCTTGAAAGAGTTCAGGAACTATGTCAATCTTCAAGAATGGTGGCAATGGCAATCCCAAGAACGTAGTAGTCTCACTTGTCAATGGTGGGATATACAGAGTTTTCATGTCAAATGACACTGAAACTGTATTCAATTCACTACTGTCTTTGGTCTTGGTACCTGTCCCAGATCCTGTCCCTCCTCGAGCATTATATTCAAAGTCTGGATATCTTGAGATTCCAAGCTTGCAACCTCCTAGAGTTTCGAATTTGACAGTGTAAACATCAGATTTTGGCAGAGTAGTGGAGGAGATGGATTCTGGCTCGTTTGGACTGTACGAAGAGAAGGCGATGGATTTGATTCTGTGACTTGGTTTCCTTGTGGAGAACTTGAACAGAATTGGAGGGCTTGGGGTGTTTAATTTACAATCCATTCGGTGGAAAGTTTGCTTTAGATTTGTATGAACTGAGAAAGAGGAGGTAGAAACTAGGAATTAAGTTTTGGGACCTGAACAATGGTGAGGTAATACGTGTGGAGAAACCAAAAGCACACAAGAGTCTCCATGGTTTCTTGAAATATCAAAATATGTGGTTGTTTTTGCTCCAAGTTTGGACCTTATCTTCTGGGTTTGGCCTTACTAGGGCAACATGAAAATGAACTTCGTGGCTCTAAGAAAAAGATCCAATTTTTTCATTCGTGGAAATCAAGATGTTATCAAAATGTTCGGGTAAGGATTCTTTTTAGCCTTGTAGATTCCTTAATGTTTCATGTTTATCCCTGTAATTTAAAATTTATCAAGAACATGTTTGTTATTGCGGTCAAAATATTATTATCATTTTTAATTTCCTTTTGTTTTAATATGTTGATCTTAAAAATAAAATTAAAATCATATATTATTTTAATGAATTTTCAAATGAAAAACATTTTAAAATAATTATACCACTTAAGTATATGTTTGACATTGTGATTATGATTTTAAAGAATAAGTTTAAGAAAAAATTTATATATTTTTTAAAAGTTTTCATTGTATTATATGATCAAATATTTTTAAAATTATAGTTTGGACAAAACAAGGTTTCAATCACAAAACTTGATTTCAATCAAAGCCTGCTGCTGCACTGCACATAGCCAACTTTTTTAAATTTGATTTTGAGTTTCTCCATAGTTAAATACATGCTTGAGAGTGTAGTTAAGGTTATATTGTAAAATGTTTTTTTTATTTTTTTTTTAAAATTATTTTCAATATCAGTGCATGAAAATAATCTAAAAACATGAAAATAATCTAAAAATATTAAAAAAATTAATTTAAAATAAGAAATAAAAATAAAAAATATTTATTAGGGTCTAAGTGTTTCTCCTTCGGAATAGGTTTAAAAATAAAAATAAACATTAATTCTTGGATTAATAACTATGGTTTTCTTAAGAGGGTGACGTGTATTTGGTATATGACTGATGTCACCTTAGTATAATGACAGGAGGGGAATGCAACAAATCCACGTTTCAAAATTTTGCATGCTGGTGGGTGACAACTTGGGTTTTCGGCATTTATCCATTGGTTGAACTTGAAGTCATAATTGGTAGCTTTGATGGCTATCTACTCCTGAAAGGTCAATTTCCTAACCCTAGCTTTTCTCCCTTTGCAAAAGTACCCTCCTCCTATCTCTTAGGCATCTCCAACGGCATAGCCATTTGAGGAGCTAAAAATAAAAAATTAATATTTTAGCTTATTTATTTCATTTTACACTCCATCGAGAAAGCCATTTTAATAGCAATTCATGTGGAGAAATCAAAATTTTGAGTTTTTTTCCTGCGTGCATGTGTGTATATATATATATATATATTAGAAAATAATATAACTATATCAAAAATATTTATTTTTGTTTTTATTTAAAAATACCTCAACAAGAGAGTAAAAAATTATATACAAAATTAATAATTATATTGTTGGAGGATTTTTTAAAAGCAATTATTTAATTATATAATATATTCCTATTAATTGTATAATTAATGACATAATTAAATTACATACAAAATAATTGTATTATATTTAAAATAATATAAAAAAATAGCTCTCCAAAATGGTTTTTATCATTGGAACACACATCAACAAAAAACCATATATACACTATTCAAATATCCATTTTAAAGATTTGACTCTCTAAAATACCTCCTCCCACTTAGAAATGCTATTAGAGCTCTTAGAAATCGGGTCCTGAAGAGTGAAAATCTAGAGGGCAGACATCTGACCTGAAATGTTGTTTTTTTGTCTCTTAAAATGGGGGATAGCATAACATTTATATATGATTGTGCTGGATGACCTGCTTCTTCACTCCATCGAACATGGAATAATCCCATCTCTTTAGGTCATAGCCCCGGATATAGGTGGCATCGAGAGGCATTTATGGCCTACTCTCCAATTTGGAGGGGGTCCTTGTCAGGCTACTCGAGGGTTGTAATGTTTTGTTGCCACCGTGACAGAGCAAAAGGAAATGGAAAATGTGGCCACCAGCTTATGAATGATTAGAGGGAAAATATGGATGGATTGTGTTTCTAATTTATTCATTTTGATTGATATGAGATCACAGAACTTTGTAAATTGAAGCTGAGGAAATGAAGATCAGTTAGTATCCTGATCATGACAAACATATCATTATATATGATTTCCAGATGCGTACATTCAAAAGACACTCAGAAAATATAATATGAAACCTGGAAAACTTCATGGTATGAAAATGAAAATCCAACTTTTACACACGGGAAAGGACGTCACTCGGAACATTTTACTCTACAAATTGAAGATTAACTCATCAGAAAGACATCACTCATCGTTTACTCATTTGAAATCTAGGCTAAAACAAGCTCAGAGCATACAGGGCCAGTATGATAACTATTATTATACACATTAGCTATTAGACTATCATGTGAGCACAACAATTTCTGCATCTCCAATCCCATTCATTTCCAAGTCTTCTCTTTCAACAGACAAGAGAGGACCTTAGAGATGGAGCAGTTGGAAGATGGGTGCAGGATGCCCAGCGGATGACTGATTCAGTAACCATGAGATCAAGTTGCTCACACTCACCGAGGCCAATAGTCCAGTTCCTCTTTCCATGAATTCCCAATGCCCTGGACCCAATTTCTGCTCCTGCTCTCTTAACTTCACCTGCTCTGTTTTCCATTTCTCTGGCGTCACGTCCACAGCATAGAGGAGGCTCTGGCAACAGAAGCATCTTTCGCATGCTTATCTCTGAAAGTTGATTACCTCCACAAACTGAATCTATCAAATAAATGTTGCTAGATAGTTCTAATGGGGAACTCCCTTGCTCAATTACAGGACCAGTGCTGGAGAACGCAAAGCTCAGCATTGAGGATACAGGGGGCATGAATTCCAAGGCATTTGAATCATCACCATTGTGAAAAGAAAATCCTCCAGGTGCAAATCTAGGTGCTGATGGCTCTGCTAGGAAAGAAGAGAATGACGATCTGCATTTAAAAGTAGAAGACAGAACATCGTGAAAGACAGGCGATCCAGTGCCAAAGCTGACATCCTGATCCCTGGCCATCAATGTGGAGAATGAGCCACCACCTAAACCCCATTCTTCACAACTTTGCTTTTCATGCTGACCAGGTTCTTCAGGATATGGTCCATCATACTTCATCCAGGAATTATCTACAAAAGAAAGACTTGAAGACTAAAAACTTGGAGAAAGCATCACATAAACCAAAAACAAGAAAAAGGAGAGCAGTCTTTTGTAGCAGGCAAGATCAGACACAACCGTGCTGATCAGCTAACGAGAAAGAGAAAGGGAGCGATTCTCGACTATAAAAGGCCCCTGCCAATACCAGTCAACTGGACAGCTTATATGTTGTTATTAAGCCACCTAAGGCAAACCCAATCCATGTTGATATGATGACTTGTAATTTTTCTAAAACAACTCAAAATATAAACAGTGGAATGACATAGTTCATAAACAGCAAAAATTATCCATCAGACGAGAAAGGACATACATCCAACAATTGATAGGACCATCTAACAAATGATCTGTAGAATCCAGAATACACTCAGTTGTAAATGACCTGCCAGTTTAAAAGAATTAGGGAGCGGAGCCTGGCTTTGTTTTTGGAATCTCAGCCAAAATCCATTCTCTTGTGATCAAGATTTCTATACATAATTAAGTAGCATGTACAGTGAATAAGAATGTAGCTCTTTCTAACTGGAAGTGATAGTTTTCAAGAAATTCATGTAGTTCTAGAAACCAACAAATAATTCATAACCATCTACAGGAACCATAGACAGTCCCACCACCTAATCAGATCATAGAACAGGTTGATTGGATGAAACTATAAAAGAAACTAAGGACCATATATCCACCAAGTAAAATTTGAAACTGAACCCACCTAAAACCTGCTGAGCAGTAAACCTTTGTGAGGGATCTGTGCAAAGCATACCCCTGACCAACTCCTTCGCAGATTGAGTTATGTGATCCCAAGGATTAGAAGGAAACCTCAAATCAGCTGCCCTCACAGCATCAAATATCCTTGACTTGGTCTTACCCCAAAATGGTGGCATCCCACTAAGAAGAATATAGAGAATCACCCCTGCACTCCAAACATCAGCAGCCTGGTTATAGCTCCCTGCCAATACCTCAGGAGCTATATAAAATGGGCTCCCGACAGTCCCACGCAAACTCTGACCTGTTTGAGCAGATCCATATATTTATTATTCTGTTAGAAAACTCAAGTTTTCCAAGAGAAAATAGCCAATATGACAATTAAGTGAAGAACAAAAGAAAAAAGATATGAAATGAGAAAAATATACCAGGCTTGACATAGGTTGCAAGGCCAAAATCTGCCAATTTAATCGGTGATGATGAGGATTTTGAAGCTAGAAGGATATTCTCTGGCTTCAAATCCCTGTGAACCACTCCATTTTCATGACAATAAAGAACTACTTGCATAAGATGCTTGAAGAGAACCCTGACCTCAGCCTCAGAGAAACGGCCATGTTTTTCTAACTGTTGAAAAAGCTCCCCTCCAGCACAAAGTTCCATTACCAAGTGAACATAATTTTCATCCTCATAAACTGCCTTGAGATCTACAACATTATCATGCCCAGATAACCTGGTCATTATTTCAATCTCCAGCTTGACACTCCTTGCATCATCAGATGTCACCAGCCTATCCTTAGAAATCGATTTGCAAGCCAGTACCTCTCCAGTCAACTTATCAGTGCACACTCTAATAACACCAAACTGACCCCAACCTAATTGCTCTCCAAGAACATACCTATCTTTCAGATTAGAGGTCTGGTCTGTCTCCAAAATGGTTTCAATCAAGCTTGAAACTCTATAGCAATTGCAGGGTTGCTTCAAGGATTCATGGCTGCTGTTGATCTTGGCAACAGCCATACCAAGTTCTATCTCCCCAACCAGCCCCCAAAATACCAGTCAGAATCCCAGCATACAATTCAATGAACTTCAAAACCACCACCCCTTTTTTTTTCGCAAGAGCTGTTTTAAGTCAGAAGCCTTGATGTTTTTCTCTAAAGTTACATAAGCCAGAATATAGGTCAAAATCCTAACAGAACCGTTCTCATGACGGCTTCTTGAAAGGTGATTGTGACCCTTACCGTGACTGGTGCGATGCTGTGTATAAGGTCATAGCATTACTAAAAGTCCAAACAAAAACCTTAATAAGGGCAAAACCTTGACAGTTCAACTAATAACTTCTTCCATTCTCACCTTGATCAGCTAGATCTGGAACACAAAAAAAATAAAATTCAGACCCCAAGATATAAACTTTTTCTATAATACATTTTAAAAAAAAAAGAAAAAAAAAGAAAAAGTAAAGCCTCTCATTTATAACACATTTCATTCAAACACTAAAAAAGGTCCAATCTTTAGTGCAGTATGCTAAAACCTAGAATAACCTATCAGCTAAACCCCGAAAAAACACAAACAAGATCAAAATTTAAAACCAACCCATTATTTTATACCTGAAAACAGGCACCCCGAAATCAGATCCTAAAAAATTCCCATCACCAACTACACATACTCATGTTAAAACATATAAAGAGGGGGGGTTCTTGGTTAGAGAGAGATTGAGGCAGTTGGAGCAGGGGGGGGGGTTGTGCTCTTCTAGACAAGATAGAGCGCCACATTCTCTCTGTCTCTGTCTCTGTCTCTGTCTCTGTCTCTGTCTCTGCTGTGCCAATCTTGTTCCCTTTGTGGAGGTTCTGTGTCTCTCTCTTATCTTTCTGAAGTTGAAAGCTTTTGCTTTCTTTCCTCTAATGGTTTCCTCAGACTTCAAGACTATGTTTAACCATTGCAGCCAGCCATTAATTGTTGTACGACATTTCGTTTCGGAAATATAAGCCAATCCAAATCTTAGCACTTTTGTCCTTTGAATTAATAACTTTCGTCAACTATACCAATCTCTTTTTAGCAAAATACCATGATTATAAAAATACACAGGTAGTAGTTTGCCACGTAAGATTACATAACGAAACTATTCAATAGAGCACGCGGTTCAGTTAGAAAATGTGGATGAAATTGTTGTTGAAAATATTTTTTATTTAAAAATATATTAAAATAATATTTTTTATATTTTAAAAATCATTTTAAATATTATTATATGAAAATTATTCAAAAATATTAATAAAATTAATTTAAAATAAAAAATAAAAAAATAATTTTTAATTTTTTTCAAAAATATTTTTAAAATATAATATTTAACAGACATTGAAAAAAAACGATAATCATGCTGTAGTAATGTTTTTAAAAAAATCTAAAAATTTAGTAAATGTAATAGTTTGCATATATTCTAATAGTTGCTGCTTGAAAAGGTAAACAAAAAGCCTTACACTCATATAATTAATTAATCTAATTAAAAAATTAAATTCATAGTATATGTAATTAATCATCTTAAATAAATAAAAAAGTAATCAAATAGTAAAATTTAATATATATGCGGGGATAAAATTGAAAAACATATTTCCTTTCATTGATTATTCTAAATAAAAAAAATTCAAGAGAATAAGAATAAGTCTTAAGATAATAACATGAGATGCTGATATGAATTTTCAGAATAACAACATGAAAATCAACTACAAAAAATATATATAAAAAAATGTCTACATACCCCAAAACGATCTTAATTATACAACACACGTTGTTTTTAAATATTTATTTGAGAATGTAATTGAATTTGTTTTTAAAACTGTTTTTGGTTCAGAAATATATTAAAATGATATTTAAAAAAATTATTTTTGATATCAACAATGAAAATATCTAAAAACACTAAAAAAAAATTATTTTTTTCAAAATAATTTTTGAAACGCAATGTCAAACACTAGAGGATACCAAAACGCTTTGTTTGTTGCCCCTAAAAGCTAAGTTCTGGTCACTAGATAGCATCATCCAAAAGCGGTGATTACTATTAGATGTGTTTGGCACCGCGTTTAAGAAATGTTTTAAAAAAAATGAAAATTTATATTTCTTTTTACTTAAAATTAAATTATTTTGTTGTGTTTTAGATTATTTTGATGTGTTGATGTCAAAAATATTTTATTTTTTTAAAATAATAATTTTAATGCATTTATAAATAAAAATCACTTCTAAAAATAACATCAACCAGTCTCAAGCAGGCATAAAAGAATTATTTTTTTAATATATATTTAGATCATTTTAATCTAATTTTGTTTTTTCAATCTTTTATTTATCAAATTGCAATATCTCCTATGACTACCAAATAATCAAATATAGAAAGATAGGATAACCCCTAAGTCAAGGATAATGTTTTTTTTTTTTTTTTAATTCCCAATGAAAATAGGTTAACTTAATAATGTAAAAACTAAATTAAAGACTAAAATGCCCATCAACCTAAATGTATTTCTTTTTGTCTCTTAAATATAAAAATACAAACTAACATCGTCTTGTCTCGTGATGATCCATATATGTCTTTCGAAGAAAAACACATAGTTTTTATTCTGTAAAATGCATAATGAAATATCGATCTCTTTTAGGTTTATATACAATTTTTGACATCTAGCTTTAATAACCTATCCTTCTCGAGCAACTTAATTCAATGTCAAACAACTTGTTTAATTAATGAAAATAATTAATTGTAGTCAATTTAAATCTCCTGGTAATTTGATTAATAATTATGATAATTATCAATAAAATAATTAGCTTTAATCAATTTAAAATCCAATAGGATTTCCTTGTAACTTAATTTAAATTGCGATAGGAAATTAGGAATTATGATTATCATTAATGAAAATGATTAATTGTAATCAATTTAAATTCCATTCCAAACTAAAAATATTTAAATTCATTATTCATCTTCACTTCCAACCTGATCATATGAAAGCTAAAAAGCAATCGACATGCATCATATGCTGGGAGTTAGGACCTAATTCCGAAAATCGTTTGTACGAGGACTAAAGTCATAATTAGTTTATATCTAGGAATTAATATGAAATTTATCTAAAAAAATAATCTTGGCTAGTCGAGTGTCTCTCTCTCTCTCGCGATTCACAGCCAAATTGTTACCACTGGCGAATAGAGAAACGCAGAAATGGAGCTTGTAAAGCATCTGTTCTTGGATTTTTAGGTAAACCCATTTCCGTACTCTCTCTCCTTCTCGTTAAGTTTGATTCTTTTCTCAAGTTTGACACCTCTTACTCCTCAAGCTCTGGTTTTTATGCTTATGTAATGATTCTACTACATGGGTTCTTTCCCTTTTTTAGTCTGGATTTTTTTTTCATGCTGTATTTAAAATTTACTTCTGTGTTTGGTTTTTGAGAAAATGGTGGAGGGAGAAAGAAATTTTGATTCAGCAACTTTTCATCTAACTCTTAGCTAATGAATAGAATGGTTGGGATTAGTTTAGTAATTGCCCTATATATGTTTTAATTGCTTATTGTTTGTGTTTTTTTGTGAATTTTTTTTTTGTGTTTATTTCCTAAGTTCCATTTAAACTAAAATTAGAGCAGTGCTTTAGAATTTTACTGGGATATGGTGCTTAGAATTTTTCTATCAAATTAGAGCAGGATTTGATGGCAATGCTATGGGATTTTATGAGCACAGTGTCCAGGTCTTAGTGACAGAACCGCTCTTTTACAAGACAAATGCCATCAATATTGATCTTGAAAAGTAAATCCACCAAGTCATTTTTTTTCTCTGTTTCCATTGTCAGCATGAAAAAAGCCCCAAATTTTCAAAGAGATAAACAGAGAAGAAGCAGGAATCTCTTGAAAATCCATAAACTTTAAAGCAAAATAATCTTTTATGATCACATCATATGCTTGAAACCACCTCCTTCACATCTGTCTTCAAGCTTTTGTATTCCACAGCGTGGTCAACTTTAAGATTAGAATCATCACCTACTAGAGACATTAAATTCAATCTTGATAGTAAGTCGATCCTTACTTGTTCCATTTAGTGGATGTGACATCATAAGGACCCAAATCATGTTTTCTATTTCTCCTATCATGTTTGTTTTTCCTTTGCTGGAAAGATCTCATACATTTCAAGGCCTCACTGACAAACCGTTTCTGCATTTTACTTTCCAGGATATATATTCTGATTGACCATTTTAACAGTATAATGACACAGTCTGTGAGTTTGATCAGTACATGCCCCCTCAAATTGGGGTTTGCTCCCCAGAGAAGAGTTTCAAGTATAGAATATGGAAATTCAGTTTTCAGATCCTCACCCGGCCTCCTCACGATCCGAGCTGTGCAAGAGAATGAAGGGCCTCGAAGGCTAATTGATATAATCAGAACCATTCCCGGGCTCTCGAGGGACTATTTTCGAAGTCCATCAAGGAGGGCGCTCTTCGGCGGAATTTCCTTGTTAGGTGGCTTTTATGTGGCACAAACAATTTCTCTGTCATTTGGAGCATTAGGAGTAAATGATGTGATCGCTGCTGTGGTTTGTGTTTTATTAACCGAGTATGTGACCAGGTTTTATTACAGCCGGCCGAAGGTAACCTTCCCCATTGCTCTTCTCAACAATTTCAAGATGGGATTCACTTATGGCCTCTTCATTGATGCATTTAAGCTTGCTAGTTAACCATGCACTGCAAGCCATTGAGTCACTCGTCTTTTGGAGACATTTTGATTCTGTAAAGCTTGCTTTGAGTTACAATATTTGTTAATTATGCATCTAAGCTTGATTTATTATTTACTTTTCAGAACGCAGACACTCACCCTTTTTCCCGTAAAAATGTAGTTCATATGGGTTAACATTGTGGTGCGTCCATGCATTCTCTCTACACGTTCTTGTACTCTCTAATTGTATTTTAATCCAAGCCCTTCTACTAATTCTATATTAACACCATATATGTCGGTTAAGAGATGTTTGGCCGAGTTTATGTATATAATAATTGTATTCAATTTAACTTCTAATGTTTTATAAATTACAAACTCAATCCATTCAATTTCTTATGGACTTGAGTGAATTGAATATCCACAAATTGAGTTTATATTGCTAATTTTAATGGGTTTGTTTGTATTTAGAGGCAGATCTATAATATGGACCGTAGTTGGTGCTATGAAACTCTAATATATTATATCTAATCTTCATATCATGCTCTTTCATTAAATTCTTCTAAAAAAAATCATCACATGAATTAAATAGAAAGTTTTTGCTGTGTTATAAAAAATTTTTGCATTAAATTTTATTTTATTTTCAAATTTTCGCTATTATGTCTCTATCATTTCCTTTAACAAAGAGAGAAACATTTTTGTTGCATTAAGAATATCAAATAGAAAGTCTACTAACAATAACGTTGGAGCTAAAATATTTTTAAAGAAAATGAAAATAAAAATAAATATTCATTACATAAGTTATTAAATATAAAGATAAAAAGGGTATATGTCACCTGGCGTGTAATATTTGTAAATATAAAGATTTTTTGATTCACTATTATTTATAATATTCATTTTTTGATCCATTTTTTTTTCTTTTTTCTTTCCTTCATTTTTTTTATTTGATACTAATTTTTGATTGCTATTTTTTTTTTGTCTTTGGTAAATGTTTTAATTTGATATTTTTTCAATTTTATTCTTCAACACTAAATTAGTTGAGAATTATATTTTTTTTAATTGAACTCAGGTCTGTAATTTCATAAGTTATGAATTTGAAAAGTTAGTTTAAATTTAGAATATTCAGCTCAAACAAATGATTGTGGATTGAAACTAATTTTACTATTTTTTTCCTAAGATACCTTTTATATTTGTCCTCTTTCAATTATTGCAAACTAACTATTTTTTAATTGCCTAGAACCCGAGATACTACTGATGGGATGCTGTCTCCGAAGGAAATCGCATGCTTACATCCAAGTGCTCCTGGCAATGATGAACGTATTCCGAGAAAAGTTGTTAAAATCGCGAGTTGACTTGCAAAATCGTATGATTTTGTGAGTCAACTCATTAAAATTTGTCAACTCGAGTAAAACAATCGATTTTGATCAAACTTAATTAAACTCGATCAAAATCATACAAAATCATAAAATCGGATCGGATTAGTCCGATTTTATGATTCTGCAAAATTGATGCGCGCTGCGCGCCCCTCCCAATTCCTACCAATTCGCGCGCCCCTTGCTGCAATCTGCATACATATATGATATATATATTATTTATATATATAATTATCTTTCTCTCTATCTCTCATGTATATATTATGGAATTTCTATTAAAAATTAGTAATATTAACTTTAAAATTTATACTTAAAATTTTTGAAAAAAAAAATCATTTTCATATCCTCATGTCGAAATAATTTGTTGGAGTTGAAGTTAGTACTAGCAATATCGGTGTTGATACCAATATTAGTACTGATAATCCTTTCAATAATAATTCTTTTGATGAATGTATTAAAAATAACGAGGAAAATGACGGTCATAAGATTGATTTGAATTTATATAGCACATCAACAAAATAATTATTTTAAATTTGTTAGTTTTTACCTAATGAAATTCTATGGACATAATTGTTTTGTAATGTATTTTTAAGTTATTTTGAATCATGTATGAACCTTAACTAATGAAATTTTATGACCATAATTATATTGTATTGTATTCGGAAATATTTCACTTACGATTTTACGATTTTTCTTCTCACACGATTTTAGCTGTGATTTTACGATTTTTGTACGGACAAATTCGGGTACGATCTTACGATTTTACAATCCGATTTTTCGAAGCCCCTTTCGATTCATGTCAAAATCTCGATTTTGACAACCTTAATTCCGAGGGCTTATATCATCTCTACGCTTTTTCAATATTTCAATCTTGCTGTATTTTAAAAATACATAAAATATAAACAAATTGATTTCTTCTTTTGCTTTTTATCTCTCTTTTATATTTATCATACGTAATCATAATTTTTCTGCAAAGATTGGGATATTCTAAAATGGATATTCCTAAATCAAAATTAAATCCTTTTCAAATAAGATTTTCTGTTGAAAATCCACTATAGATATATGTATGCTATCAAACTCAATCCAACTACTCTGTAACACCACACCATACGTCACCAACCACGTGTCAATGTCCCAACACAACAGGAGACAGATCCGACACGATAAATACCTCATTTAAAGGATAATACGGTAAGTTCCACCATCGTGAACTTAACGCTTTCTCCTATCTTCAAAATCCAAAAAAAAAAAAAAATCCCCAAATCAAAATCTCTCATAAGAACTCCAAAATTAGGGTTAATTAAACCCTAAATACCCAACGAACTCGATCAATTGAGTTAGTTTTTTTCATGATCAGATTCAGTTCGAAGATTGCGATTTGAAAAATCCAATCTTGAATAAATGGATTTGGACTATAACGGAGGCAACACCACCACCACCACAAACAAGCGAGTTTTTCACCGGATAGGAGGCGGGCAATCAGTGAACGACACGTCAAATCAGCATAACCACCAGCATCAGCAGAATCAGAAGGTCTGTTACCACTGGAGAGCTGGAAAGTGCAATAGATTCCCATGTCCGTTTCTCCACCGTGAACTTACAGCACCGCCTCCGCATGCGTATGTGAACGGGGGAGAAGGAGGAGCGAAGAGAGGGTTTGCGGGAAACGATTCGTCCTCTTTTTCAGGGAGGAGGGGTGGTAATAGTAATTATAGTAATAGTCGGGGGCGATTTGGAAATAAGGGTGATATTAGAGGGGTGAAAAGGGTAAGCGTGGAGAAAGTGTGTAATTTTTGGGTACAAGGGAATTGTAGTTTTGGTGATAAGTGTAGGTATTTGCATTCTTGGAGTTTAGGTGATGGGTTTTCTTTGTTGACTCAACTTGAAGGGCATCAAAAGGTTGATTTTTGTGTGATTTTCTAGGATTTTGTGTAATGTGTTTTTGTGGGTTCTGGATTTGGTGATTGATTTTGTGCGTTTTGATGTGAGCAGGTGATTAGTGGAATTGCATTACCATCTGGGTCTGATAAACTGTATACAGGGAGTAAAGATGAGACTGTTAGAGTTTGGGATTGCCAGTCTGGACAGGTTGGAGTTTTACTTGTTTTTCAGTTTGAATTTGGTTATTTTTTTCAGTAGACATGAAGGTTATGGATGTAATTGAATTTTAATGATGTTCTTTTGATTGGAGCACTGGTGTTTCAGATTGATGTTTCTAGGATCAATATCCAATTTCTGTTAATGCTAAGACTATGATTATATTGAGATATTTAAAAGCAAGATACTAGCGGGGAGTTGCTTCAAGTTTCAACATTTTCTTTTTAATAGTAGATAAAAAAATATTAATTTTTATGGAAAATGTTATATTTATCTACTGTTCTTTTTATTTTTTGGCTCCGCTAAATGTTTAGTGACAAATTTGCTACATAAATGTTGTTTGCCCCTGTTGTTTTGGCAGTGTATGCATGTGATTAATCTTGGTGGTGAGGTTGGTTGCATGATTAGTGAAGGTCCTTGGATTTTTGTTGGCCTTCCAAATGTTGTCAAGGTTAGGCAAGCCTCTCTCATTGCTCTCGACTTCCATTTTATATGTCTCTAAACCTAATTTATAACAATGTTTGGAACAAAGTTACCTCCATTGGAATGACTCTAACACAATTCTTTTGCAGGCGTGGAATACACAGACTAACACTGACCTGAGTCTTGATGGGCCTATTGGACAGGTGTATGCTCTGGTCGTGGGTAATGATTTGTTATTTGCTGGTACGCAGGTAATCTTTTTCTTTATGGTGCATGGATTATCCTTAAAGTTCTATTGGTTCTCATGTTCTCACCATATACTGCACCATTATTTTTAATGTTGGAAAGTATCTTGCTCATCCTATTAGGGATTTTGTTTGCGTTATACACTCTCACAGATATAAGCCTAGACAAACATTGTATGGAATTGAATTGAGAAATAACTTTGACCACTGAATTTTTCTTTGGTGTAGGATGGGTCAATATTGGTATGGAAATTCAATGCAGCTACCTTCAACTTTGAACCAGCTGTATCACTAAAGGATCACAAAATGGCAGTTGTTTCATTAGTAGTTGGAGCTAATAGACTATACTCCGGCTCTATTGACCATTCTATTAAAGTAAGTTGGTTTAGTGCCATATGGAATTTTATATTTTGTTTTAATTCAGGACCTCTGGTGGTTGATAGAACTTAGTATAGGAGGTTTGATTCTCCCATGTAGCTTTCTTCTTCCTTTTCTTTTAAAAAATTACTTCATGCACTTTTTATGTAGGTCTGGAGCCTCGAAACTTTGCAATGTATACAGACGCTGACAGATCATACTTCAGTGGTCATGTCAATACTATGCTGGGAACAGTTTCTTCTATCATGCTCATTGGACCAAACAATAAAGGTTTGCTTATATCAATATTATGCCTCTCCTTTCCCCTCTTACTGGGATAAGGTTATTTAGTTGTTCTCATTATACTCTCTTTTTTTTTCCAGGTGTGGGCTGTTACAGAGAGTGGAAACTTAGAAGTAACATACACTCACAATGAAGAACATGTAGGTTATGTAGTTCCAATAATTTATTTTTCAATTAATTTCAGTATGTGGATATCAATAGAACATTGATTAAAAAAATGACTTGGTGAGCATGTTGACGAATTTGATCTTAGTCCCTGGTGTCTGTTTCTGGGCATCCAGTCATTCAAGATGGTACTAAAAAGACGACCTTCATTCATGATAGCCTTTTATATTGGGATGCTGTTTGTTTCATGTTTTGGTCTGCATGCAGCCGAAGGGGCGCTGCTCTAAATCTGACTTTTAGAGTCTGCTGGAATTTGAGAAAAGTATGCGGGTGGGATAGGATTCTTGGTGCCAACCCTAGAGTATAGAAAAACCTAAGTTTCGGTTCATAGGAGTCATACCTTAGGGAGATGGAGTTGCACAATCAACAGCAAATTTTTGGAATTTTAATCATCATCTGCCTTTAAAATATATTAAATAATACATAACATTTATATAGAGATACTAGTACTTGTAGTCCAACAAGGACTTATTTTTCTATAGAAGAAATCTATTTAGAATAGAAAAACCCTAATAAACTAATTACTTTAGAACCGGTTGAATACTGAATGGAAAATAACCTTTTTTTCCACATTTTCTAGCAAATCTGTAAATTACAGAAATACCATTGTCCATAATAAGTCATCAATCTTGCTGCTTTTGTTGTCTGTAAGACTATCACCTAGATCTCAATAAAGATCTGCGCCAGAACCATTGGTTGTTTTTATAGTGTAGCTTTGTAAGGTCTAACAAAGTTGGTTCAATAATGGCCTAGATCTGTTAAGAGTATTTATAAATTGTCACATTTCTTTTGGGTTCTGAGGGATGGATGCTGATTTCAGAAACATCAAAACCTCTGTGTTCATGAGAAGATGGTCAAGCTATGAAAAGATCTTTTTTATCCTTCTAATAGTGATTCTGTTCTTTTAAAATCAAATTGTTGGACAAGAGGATAGTTCATTGACTTATCTACCTACCTTCTGCAGGGGCTGCTTACCCTTTGTGGGATGCATGATCTGGATGGCAAGCCAGTCTTGCTATGCTCCAGTAATGACAATTCAGTTCACCTCTATGATTTACCATCGTGAGTTTTTGGCAATTGCCGTTTCTTTTTGTTAATCCAACTTTTGTGTGTCAACTTCTATTTTGTTCCCTCGCATATTCCTTTTGTTCAGACTTGCTGTTCTTAATTTTAATGCTATTTACCATGTTTAGGTTCTCAGAAAAGGGCAAAATGTTTGCCAAACAAGAGATCCGTGCCATTCAAACTGGTCCTGGGGGCCTATTTTTCACTGGCGATGGCACTGGTCAAGTGAGAGTGTGGAATTCTGTCACTGTACCAACTGCCGCAACTTGATGGCCACTTCTATTTTTAAGTGTCATCATGTATATTTCCTTCTCAATAATTTAATTTTAACCTTTTCTTGTACTGGGTTCTCATGTGATGTAAGTTTGCGGGAGGAATAAATTAAGTAGAGATTGCCAGTTTTGGGTTCCTACTATTATAGTGTGCCATAGTTTTGTAGAAAGAAGAAACACATTGCCGATATCCAAGTTGTACTTTGATCAGTTGAGAGAACTGTCAGTCTGACTGAAGTTCATAGCATTTGCTGTGATTCCATCATTGTATGTCAATTGAGTTGATCCAAAATAAATTGGAATACATTAGAAAGAGTTCCTTACCTTATGCACTCTCTCTACGATGTCTTCCGGAACGTAGAAAAGGAGTTATTGATGATCAAATTTTGAATTGCAGCCCTCTCTACAGTCACTCACAGATACTGTACATGTTTGTATTATCTTTCTTTGGTGTTATTTTTCCTAATGTGAGGTTTGGTTGGGCAGCTATGGTCAAAGGTTGGTACTTGGTGGAGCAAATTAGCAGAGCATAAGATGATTCAAGGGGTGATTCCTTTGTATGAGATGTGAAGAAAGCTGACAGGCGCATGCGAGTCCCTTGAATAATTTTTCTTGCTTCTTTGTAGTGGGGTGGATTGTAAATTGAACTTGAAATCTTAGGGCAGGAACACTCTCATTAATGAACCTGCAATGAATTACGTGTTCTCTGTTTCCCCTGCGTTCAAACAGTTTTCCCAGCCTGAAACAAATCTGGACAGATTAAACCACTATGGAATCTGGTTTCAAGGGGACTTCGACTTCCTTATGGGAGAATCCATACCAGTGAGTTATATCCAGAATTGATCTGCAAAGAGAAATAATTCTTGACTAAATAAACGGAGAGGAACAGTTTTCTCTATCAGGCTAGAAAGGTTTGCCATGCTGATCAGACCAAACAATCGGTGACAGAAGAATTTTCTTAACTTCAAACCAGTCATTTGCACGTTACTAAAAATAACACAACATTAGAGCTTAGAATGCACTGAAGTTTTCCTACGTTGTTGTTAAAAATGAAACAGCATCCTCATCAATATCTCAATCTGTTCAACAGAATAGAAAACGCCTGGACATGATGAAAATAACTAATGTGTCCATATCCTGCAGAACCTACAAGCCTTCTATAAGATGTGCTGAGAAATGAGCCTTCACGAGGAATCCATACGGACAATCCCTGACTAACTCTGCAGATTTGGTCCCAAGGATCCGGTGGAAACCACAGATCTTCTGTCCTTAATGCATCGACTTCCATAGACCAAGTCTTAGCCCAAAATATCGGCTCCCCCAGCCGGTAAGAGAGCGCAGAGGAATCATTACTGCACTTCAAATATCATCAGCCTGATACAGAACCCGGTTAATACCTCAGGAGCTATAAAAAAAGGTCTACCTACAGTCCCTCTCGAATTGTGACCTTTTTGAACAGAAAGAACTAAACATTTAACAACTCGAGATTTACAGAAAACATTGGAAAATTGCACTGTTTCACTAAGGATTCATGGCTTTGAGTGCTCTGTACAGATGCTGCTTCATAGTTGCTTCAATGGTTCACGACTGCTGTTACTGGTCTTGGCACAGCTGTACCCATTCTGTATTCCTCAAATCAAGCCAAAAACGATCATTCAGAACCCCAGCTTGCAATTCTTATCTGCTTTTTTGATTTTTTTACTACTAATATTGGAAGCTTCTGTTTTGCGTTGAAACTTCAACCAAGAAGCTATCTTTATGTAAAATATCTTGATCTCATGATAATCACCGAGCACCAATTGCTGAAAGGTGACAGGGATGCTTACCCTGATGGGCATGACCAAGATTTCTCATTAAATGAAACAGCAAGCGAAAAGATTGAAATGCTGAGAGTAGGCGCCCTAGATGATAAAGGAAAAACATCATCGACAATTTCAGTCGTTTCTCTTCTCTCGTCAGAGAAATTCTCATAATTTACAGCTACATGTAAAACCATATAAAAATACCATACAGACATTACAAGAAATAAGAACAAATGTACTGATGGCATCGCATCATTATTTAGAAGAACAAGTTTACTTAATCATATAAGCCCCCTACAAGATGCTTATTGCATACTTTCCCTTTGCTCTCTACCTTCTTTATTTTCTCTTAATATTCTCACAGGAGAAGTTCTAAGCCGATTTTACAGATTAAACATGACCTTGATAGCAGTACTGCCGCGAGCACTGGTCTCAAAAGCTTCCTCAACATCCTTCTGGGAGAATCCAAACCTGTGAGTTATCAGGGGTTTTACGTCAATTTTACCACTCCTCAAAAACTCAATGCATAGTGGCCATGTGTTCTTGTAGCGGAAGACACCGACGACATCAACCTCTCTGAAATAGCAAAGAGCCAAAGCACATGAAATTTTCAGTAAATGTAAACACTGATTTATGAGGCACCCCTATAGTACTGTCAGTTCATTTATAAATTCTTGGTGAAATATTCTTATCTTGCTTTTGTTTTTTGAGCCAATAGCTTTCTTTTACCCACCATATAACAGTTCCACTCCATTACCATAACCTTAACCTTAACCGTAAGATCAGAAGGGGAAGAAATACTGCCAATTACCTTGCAGCTGCTGGAGTAAGTGGGACAGTCATCTCATTGTGACCCATCCCTACAAGGCATACTTTGCCTCCTGGCCTAGTGGCACTCAGGGCTGTTGACATGGTTTTGTCAAAGCCTGCACAATCAAAGGTGACATCCACTCCAGTCCCCATAGCTTGATGTATCAATACCACTTCTTGATCTACATCCTGTAAGAGTTTGATCAGAAGAGAATGTTTTTAGTAGTTCGAGAATAAAATGGAAATGAAAAGGGCACAACTCTGATTTAGGTTGTTCCAGGTTGTCTTTAAAGCAGAACCAACCCCAGGCTGGATACATCTGTTATCGAATCACCACTCCATTTACCATCTGAACCAATTCATGAAGATTTTAGGCTGATGGGTTATTCTATAGTTCTTTCTATGCTAACAGGAGGCAAACTTGTCATGGTTCATAATAATATGTGAATGAGGCAAAGATTCTACTGTGTAATGAGAGCAACTTGAAATATATCTATAAGAAACCTGAAGATTTGTTGAAACTTTAACAATTTCATCAGCACCAAGATCCTTGGCGACAGATAAACGATAGTCGTCCACATCCACAATGACAATTCTGGGTGCTCCAAAAGCACGAGCTGCTAGCAGTGTAACAAGTCCTATGGGTCCAGCTCCCATGACCAACACATTTGTTTCTGGACCAGTATTAGCTCGACGGCAAGCATGAACCCCAACACTTAAAGGCTCACACATTGCCCCTTCCTCCAAGCTGACATTATCGGGCAGTTTAAAACATAGATCTGCAGGATGCACCACCTGTTGATAGGAATGAAAGAATCGTCAATGCTATCCCTATTTCCTCGGTAAATCCATCTGCACCACGTTCATTTGTTATGAAAATATGAAAAATATACAATCCCAGAGACTCAACCATTGGCAACAGGAGTCGTTCAAAAATATCATTGAAGCATTACTACGGAAAATGACTGGTTACAAAAAGATTCCAAGAGGCTCAATGATATGAGACTTATGAATTATTCAACGTCCTACACGGTACAAATTAAACTACATGAATGATACATCAACCTCCAGACATGAATGTCCAGCTGCTAACATGATGGTGTATATTTCCATTTATATTTCGTCGAACTACTCTAACTAGAAACTTAAAACCGGCCAAGTACACCGAAGCTATAAGCATAAAAAGATCCCTTGTGCAAGCAAGACCAAAAAATCATGCATGATTACACTACAATAGTTCTTATTTTAGGATCACACAGACTTTAAGTGTGAAATGCAGCATATTTGTTACCTGATTGGCAAGAGACCCGTGAACTGGTGGAGTTGCAAAGAACTTCATATCAGGGCATAGATTGTATCGACCTTCTTTGCAAAGGTCGCATCGCCAGCAACTAATCCCAGGTTCCAATGCCACACGGTCTCCAGGCACCAGACTCTTAACCTCACTTCCAACCTCCTCTATGATCCCAGCACACTCATGCCCAATGACCATCGGCTCTTTTACTACAAAATTTGCACACCTCATGGTCTGAAAAGAACGACAAAAAAATATACTTTTCAGACACCAACATCAAAAGAGAGAAACCCCAGTAAGTGGTATAAACGATTTTCATTTTACTTCATTTTCACGTCAAACTAAATTCATTGATTCCCCCATCTGCTTGCACGAAAACAACGGTAGAGAGCATAACGTATCGGAGACTAACTTATTAATGTGTACAGTGATTATTACTTGAATACAGAACCTAAACTTTACGAATTCGACTATATGCATCCAAGCCTCAAATACTGATTTTTGGTTCATTTTTTACACAATCCCAGCAACCCATCAAGAGCCAAGTGAATTAGCCAATAAATAGAAGAAGAAAAATACAGAGCACAAATCACAATAATGAATGGGATGGTAGCATAGGCAATTGATGAGAAGTTCAGCCATACCTTAAGGTAGTGAACATCACTTCCACAGATACCAACAGCTTTCATTCTTACTCTAACATCTTGGGGTCCTAAAAATCACAGAAAACAAATAGACCAATCACACTGTGAAACAAATTAAGAAAAGGGCATTCAATAATTGTTTTTATATATATATAGATTTGTCAATAAACAATATCATATTCAGACAACATCATGAACAAGAAAATTGTTGAATACTTGGTACTGCAAGAGGATGCAGAAAGAGAGAGATTGGATAAGTACCAAGAGAAGGGAGCTTGAAAGGCTGAATCTTGAGAGTATTGACACCAAGAAGCCAAGCAGCCATGTTCTCATCTTCTCCATCTTTGGTTTCCCCATGTGACATCCCTCCTTTTCCCATGTTTGCTATACCCTCTTTGAACACAGACCGTAAGTAAAAAGCTTTAGAGTGTGAGATCAACAAGCACCAGGATTCTGTATTCACAAGGCCATGAAAGATGTAAATATAAGGAAAGGAAAAGGGAATAAGAAAGATAGGATGACTAGGAGAGATAAGGGATGGACAACAAGCATCTTAATCAATTCTGTCTGTCATATTCTGATATTTTATTTTCTTATTACCTTTGGCATCCATATCTCATTGTCCATATCCATTCCATTACTCTCGGCTATTGATTTTATCCTGATTATATATATATATATATATATATATATATTCTATTTAACTATACAAGGAACCTAATGCATTTTCAACATCAAGTTTGCTTTCTTACATTTGCCATTTGAGACTTTGGTGCCATTGCCACAGTATAAGCTTACAGGTTACAAAACTTAAAGATCGATCCCTTTCAGTAAAAGCCAAAGCCAATGAGCAGAGAAGGACTGGTAGGCCATTAGCATTTCTCAGTCAAATAAAGATTGGACTTTTCAGTAAAAGACAATGAACAGAACAGGGCTAGTGGGAAACAACACTAGCTTACTAGCACTAAATGAGCATAGGGATTTTTTGGATTAGATACGATTCTTTTCTATGCAAAAGGATGCCATTTTCAATCTCCTTCTCAAGGAAGAGGATATAGTTAAGAGTCTCATTTCATAAAAAAACAGTGAAGAAAAGAAAGAAAGTGAGAGATGGCACATGGTGGTGCTGCTGCTGATCTTATGGCATGCAAACAAGAAGAAGAAGTAGAGAACAAGGCTGCTTGGCTTCTTGGGATCAAAACCCTTAAGATTCAGCCTTACCATCTTCCTCCTCTTGGTAAGGTCTAGTCTCCTTTTAGATCATAGAATTATGAGTCAAAAACATTACGATTGCATCTAATTTAACTTAATTTTAATCTTCTATTATCAATTGTTAAACAAACTGAATGTTTAATATATCTAATGATGAAATTTTATAGGTCCTCTTGATGTTAAAGTAAGGATCAAAGCACTTGGTATATGTGGAAGTGATGTTCATCACTTCAAGGTGAAAATCCAGTCTTAAACCTCATATTAGTACCCCAACAATATATAATTTCTTGATCGAATCCCCGACTACTAATTTTATCAATTGAGGCCGTCCTTTTTTTTTAATCATGTAGCAATATCCTTAAACACAAAATAGTGCAGAGTACATCCTGTTTTCAAAACCAGTGGCTATGGAAATTACAATTTACTAATCGAAAAGAGTCTGAAGAAAATAATCAACAATAATGATAAAAGATGATCTGCCAGATCGTTTTCTAGTTGATTTAACAGTAAGTGATAAAATTGGCAGTTGAGAGACTAAATTGGTAAACTATATATAATTGGGGGACTGATATTACGCCTGTCCTTAGTTCCTGCCTTTTAGCTTTGCAATCCTGCTGTATTGGCTCTTGTTAGCTACTGATGATGTCCTAAATGTTATACGTGAATACTGTTTTCATGATCACAAGACAATGAGATGTGCGAGCTTTGTTGTCAAGAAGCCAATGGTTATAGGACATGAATGTGCTGGGATCATAGAAGAAGTTGGGAGTGAAGTGAAGTCTCTCGTTGTTGGTGATCGAGTAGCTTTGGAACCTGGGATCAGTTGCCGAAGATGCAATCTTTGCAAAGAAGGGCGCTACAATTTATGTCCAGAGATGAAGTTCTTTGGTTCTCCACCAACCAATGGCTCTCTGGCTAACAAGGTGATCAAATTGCTGTGGAAAGAGTTTTATGCAACTCATGTTATTGTTGTCTTAAGGCACTAATGGTGATAAGAAGCATGAATTTTGTTTTATGATACCAGGTAGTGCATCCTGCGAATCTTTGTTTCAAACTACCAGACAATGTGAGCTTGGAGGAAGGAGCTATGTGTGAGCCCCTCAGTGTTGGTGTCCATGCCTGTCGCCGTGCACAAATTGGTCCTGAGACAAATGTATTGATCATGGGAGCAGGACCAATAGGCCTTATCACTTTGCTTGCTTCTCGTGCATTTGGCGCCCCTAGAGTGGTGATTGTGGACGTTGATGATCGCCGTTTATCCATTGCAAAGAATCTTGGTGCAGATGAGATCATCCATGTCTCAACAAATATTCAGGTTATAAATGCTGAAAAGTCTGGAATTTGAGAAATTGTGTTCTGGTCTAACGCGCTAGTGATTTTACAGGATGTAGATGAAGAGGTAATAAAGATACAAAATGCTATGGGTTCAGGAATTGATGTGAGCTTTGACTGTGTTGGATACAACAAAACCATGACTACAGCCCTGAATGCCACACAATCTGGTGGTAAAGTTTGCCTCATTGGTTTGGCCCTGACTGAGATGACTGTCCCTCTTACCCCATCAGCTGCAAGGTAAGCAACCTCTTATTGCCAAGGAACAGAACGTTAAATTTGTATGTTGTGATGATAGGAGTCTGTGTTTGTTGTAGGGAGGTCGACGTCATTGGCATATTCCGGTACAGGAACACATGGCCGCTCTGTATTGAATTCTTGGAAACCGGCAAGATTGATGTTAAGCCCTTGATAACTCACAGATTTAGGTTCTCACAAGAGGAAGTGGAACAGGCCTTTGAGACTAGTGCTGGTGGTGGCAGTGCCATTAAGGTCATGTTTAGCTTGTAAGGATTATAGCTAAGGTATCAATTTGTATACCCAGTAATTAAACACATATTCTAAGCTTTCTCAATTGGATATGCTATCCAGTTGCAGAAAGCTAATCTAAGTACGAGTAAGCTAATCTATAAAGGTAAATAAGGCACTGGAAAATTTGTTCTCTTTTTCCTCTTTTGATTGCTTGATGGATTATTCCTGATGAGCTAGCCACAAGAAGGTCCTGTGTGGAAAGGAAGAACAAGGGGTTTGCCACATAAAATTTTAGATTAGTCACTCTTAGATGACAGCAGCGAATCAGAGACTGTAATCGAGTCTGCCATGAATGTGCACTTTAGGGAAGGACACTTCCTTAAAGACTGCAGGAGGTGATAACTCCTGCTTGGAGTAGCAGTATCTGCAAGATTTGCTCCATTTGATGAGGAAGCAACTTCAACAGCATTCACAGAATTTCAAAAGGCAAGCTCCTGTTGAATCACAATCTTGAAAGAAAATAACATGTTTTGTATTCATGAATGAGCAATTCGAGGATGCATAGCAAAGTATCTGAGGATAATTCAGAGTAAAAATGACAGCAACAGGTGTACTTTTGCACAAGATGAGGAGTTACTAATGGCATGCATTATAGAGATGTCAATAGAGAAGAAATTATGATATATATATATATATATATCTGGGCATTGGAATCCATCAGATTAGAGGAGGAGCTATCCTTCTTCGTATTCAAGTCCGTATTTTTATCTTCGTTCACCTCCACCTCGTGAAGGAAGAATTCCCTTCCTATCTGTACTTTGAGGTCTTGGCTTAGGGGGGGAAAGGACTTGTTACTTTTCTTTTTGCCCGGGTTTGAGCTTTTTTATGCATGTCTGTCATTCTCGCAGTGCCTTACTTGTCCACAGGGTGTTCAGTGAGTCCGGGGATTAGTTATGGTACGTATAATCTGGGTCGGATACCCCGGTTATCAAAAAGAAAAGAAAAGAATGAATTCCCTTCCTATCCAGCTCCCTTCGGATAAATAGAGGTAGATCTTTACGGAGACAGGTATAATTGCAATCTCTACAGATTTAAAGTGAGCGCAAGAGCTTTGAAAACTTTTTCCTTCAGGAATATATAGTAGAATGGGAGCAGATTGAAGTTCCATGATTTGGCCATCGAGAAAGCTGTTAATGGATGGAGGTTTTGTTACTTAAACGTCCATGGACGAGGACGAAGACATGCAGGAAAATGATCCAAAGCCCAAACTGAAGATCAGCAAAGGATAAAGTCAAGAAACTTAAATAATTTCTCAACTTAGAATAGAAAAAAACTCTGCACATTGGATCCAAGATTGACTTATGAAAGCTCAAACTCATTCATTTCTCCTTTGATGCCTTGAATTCCTGCATTAATCGTATTCATGCTCTAGAATTACATTCTTCATAGAAGGGATGAAAACATTGAAGATAAAAATGTGTTAGGTTGAAGGACAAAAACATAAAAATAAATATGTTTTTGGGACAAATTTGAAGATAATTTATGTACGTGCAAAACAAAAAAAAATAGAGATGACATGTCTCCGGAGATAATATTTATTGTTTATTTCTAAAATATTATTGTAAAAAACTCAAAATTACAAATTGTCCAACTAAGTCTTGTAAGAACAAAAATAATAATTATCATAGATTTAAAATTCAACTCGAAAGTTGATACTAAACAAAGCCCAATTCATCGATTGAGGTCTAAGTCACGGGTTATGTTAACCCGAGTTAGCATAAGAATAAAAATTATTATTATCATAATTTTAAAACTCGATTCAGGATTAACTCGAAGCAAGATTCAAGTTAGTGTCAAAAAGGTCAACTCAAGTGGACCTAGGTCAACATAAAAAGATTAATTATTATTATAATTTTAAAACTCGATTTGAGGGTCAATCTAGAGCAAGATCCGAGTCACAGATTTGGAATGTAAAAATAAAATTTGTTATTATCATAATTCTAAAATCTTATTCGAGGGTTGATTGGGGTCAGACCAAGGTCACAAGTCGAGAGGATGAACACGGGTTGACCCGAGTCAATATATAAATAAAAATAATAATTATTGTAGTTTTAAAACTTGATTGATAATCAACCATAAACAAGGTTCAGGTTACGCTCGAGAGGGTCGACCTGATTGACATATTTTTTTTAAAAAATAATTAGAACAACCTTGTTTAGATCAATTTTTTTCTTTCAAAAGTCAACAAATTTTTTACATGTGTTTTATCCCGGGTTGACCTGGGATTTTAACCGGATTAAGTTGAGTCAATTATTCCTTTATTATTTTTAAACTTAGAGCATTCCAAGCCTTGGGTTGATTTAGTTTCGGCTCAACATATCAGGATATTCTTGGTTTTTATCTAGGATGATTATAATATTATCAATTACAACATTCAATATATACTAAAGTAAAAAAAAAAAGTATACATCTAATTATTTTTTAAAAATATGTAAGTTTGACACCAATTCATATTAAGAGTAAAATATATTTTTTCATATTTTATTCTATCTTATTTACCATAAACAAACAGAATATAAAATCAATCATTTTGTCTTGTACATCACCACCAAACACAATTCTATCTCTATTTTTGTTCTATCTTGTTTTTCATGTCTCCATGTAACATGAACACACTGAGAGCTCATTCAATATTGTAATAACAATTGTTTCTTAAAGTATTTTGTTTAGAAATATATTAAAATATTTTATTTTATTATTTTTAAGACTTGTTTTTGATATCAACACATTAAAAATATAAAAAAAGATAATTTAAAACAAAAAAATTAAAATAAAAAAATCAATTTTCTTAAAAATATTTTTGAAACAAAAAAAACAAACAAATAGGATTTTGATAAATCGGGGATAACACTATTCTTGCATACGTAAAAGATAGCCTTAGCTCAGCCCTGTCGTCAAGAGTTTATCGGTCAAAGGAGGAAACATCTTCTTTCCAAATGCTTGTCGAGGAAATGTTGGGAGTGTACAATGAACAAGTGACTACAAATTGATAAAATAAAATAAAAATCTATGAATAGTATATATGAATAAAAAAATTGATAAAATAAAATAAAAATCTATGAATAGTATATATGAATAAAACGGGTCGTTCAACTACTTTTGCCTACCTCGCTTGATTTGACTCTTACAAGTTTTGTTCTCTTACCTTCCAATCTAATTTTATTGTAAGGATCCACCCTCATTTAACACCACCATTGATATAAGCTTGATGGGCCTTTCTTCAATGCTATAGTTTGATGGTGTGCAAGCATCGTCTCATGTTAGTTTTCTAGTCACTTCAGTTGACAACAAAGCCAAGTATAAAATATATATATATATATATATATATATTGATTGAAAATATATTAAAACATTTTATATATATATATATATATATAAATAATTAGTTAGTGGTGCTTGTTTTATTTCAATGCTAGCTATCATCTCATTCCAATAAAAATACGGGATAATGATCATCGGATTGAAAGGATGGATTTATGTGGAGGTTAATTTTGAAAAACTTCTTGATTGTAAAACAAGAAATATAATTAAACTCTTTATTTTTCTCGAACCAAAATTAGATTGAATGATGATGGATGCTGACTGTGCATGGACCCATTCTTAAGTAAACTTCATTTCTCATTATTGTTTTTTGGGATAATAGTTTCTTCAAAAAATAAAATAAAATAAAATAAAACAATAGTTTCTTATGAAAAGGGAGCCGTGCCTGAGTAATGGAAAGTGTTACCATCACCAATGGCTGCTTTTAATACCTACTTCATCAGGTTGCTAACTCTGAACATGTTACGACTTTATGCCATGTCATTTATTAGATGTGATACACTAGCTGACTTGCTACTTTTTTATTCCGACTTAATAATTAATTGTAATAAACTCCAATTTAATTAAGGGATTTTGGGTTTAGGTAGCAAGTAACTTTCATGGCTTGATGATTAATTGTAATAAACTCCAACTTTATATATCTTACATGGTTTTGCCAAACCTTCTTAAACAAGGACGGTCCAACGATTTGGTAAATAATTAACTCTTACATATCTTATTTAATTTAGATTTATATTACGTGTTTTAAGTATCGATGGTCTATGAATCCCTTTTTGTTTATTACAGCAGAGTAATCTTTAAGGATATCATTCGGTAACATATCTTTCTAACCACCACATGATCTCCTCTTGAAATTGTTAAAGTTTAAATTAGAAAAGAAGGAGGAGGAAATGTGCTACGCTATCAAAGCTAGCAATAGACGGTAGAAGAAAAAAGAAAAGTAATTAACATTAATTTGGACCGTTAATTTTTGAGATTTTATAAATAAAATAGAGCACATTGACTCGTTGGAATAGATTCCCACTCTCCCTTCCTCTCAAGCTTTGCCCTCTCCTTGATGACAAATGGATAAAGGAAACAAAAAAGTAGTGGGTAGATGACATCCAAAACGACACGCACTTGATTCATCTTGAGCACCACTTGTACTCTTGTGATAATAAAAAAAAAAAAAAAAAAAGATGCTCCCTTTTCACATTAGAAAGTCTCTCTCCGAATCCAACTTCCCGTTTGGATTTGTACTAATATTATTATTATTTAAAAATTTCTTGAAAAAATACAGCCAATTACTATCAAAATCGACCTCCTGAAGAAGATGAAGAAGAAGAAACTAGGAAACGACAAGCCCCATTGATTCAAATATTAGTAGAAACCCAAATTGAAATCCTTCTGTATTAACTTTAGTGGGGATTTAGCCTTCTGTATGTATTGGTTTGACGAAATGTCGAGTCACTTGCAACACTGCCGCGTGTAGCTGGGGGTTGAAAATGATAGTTATTTTGGGACCTCCTCTAGAACCAAGTCGGAATTTGTGCAAATACATCGAATGACTTGGTCAGCTAATTAACCCAGAGGTCACGTCGAGCATGCAAAAAGGGAACCGTGCTCTATGGCTCCCAAAAAAGTCTCCATCTTCGGTCCACATTCCAACTCCAATTCCAGTAAAGAGCAGTGTGAACCATCTACTTGGGTACAAGGGTTTGCTTTTCCTGGAATTTCAGTTTTGCTTTCTTAATTAAGAATATAATAATTATTAAAAATTTATATGATTATTAACTTTAGAATTCACAGAATTAGTTAAGATACGCGCAAGTTGATCCAAGTTTGAGCATTGTGGTTACTAATATAATGATCATTATAGACTTACATAATTGTTAATTTCAGAACCGTAGATTAATCAAAGTAAACATAAGTTGACTCAGATACTTATATTAATAATAATAATAATTAAAAAAAGAAGCAATGTGGCCTAAATAAATCTCCTTTGCCGATGTCCTTGAGTTTAGGTTGATGTTATATAAGTTGACTCAGATACTTATATTAATAATAATAATAATTAAAAAAAAGAAGCAATGTGGCCACAATAAATCTCCTTTGCCGATGTCCTTGAGTTTAGGTTGATGTTATATGGTTACACTATTTCAAAAGGTGGGTAGTGGGAGGTCCCTATTCTTCACCCCATATGCCTCCACCACCCCCATTCTCACCCCCTACCTAGCTAGCCTCCTTAGCCCCACCAGAACACCCCCCTTGTCCACCCCTTTCATGAGTTGATCGCCATGTAAAGTCCCTAATCTTTCTTTATCATGTATTTAATTATACCCATGATCAAATTATGTAATTTAATCATGAATATATGAAGTTATAGAGTCCTTCCGAGTTGTATTACCGTATCTTCTTCTTCTTCTTTTAGTGCAATGCAAAAAAGAATTAAGTATAGCTTAAGCTGTTAAAGTTTGATAATTATTAGCATTTGAATATATAAAAAGCAGGAGAGGCCCTCTATTTCTCGTCCATCCATCATCATTACATGATAATTAAACAACTTGGGCTAGGGATAATTGCAACATAATCACGTAAAAGAAATTATAATTTTTGTATTCCTACTCAAAGTCCGTGAGAAGCTAAGACGACGGAAGAGAAAGTCGTGTTCAGATAATTAATAACTTTGTTGACTTTCTATCCATGCTTTTAACCCTTGAAATTAGTTGCCAAAATGCATCCATTGGTAATGCCTCTTGGTGAACCTTTTGATTTTTCAACCGGAAATATATTTATTTTATATTTCTCTTATAAGTATATTCTTAGATACTAACCAAACACAACCTTCCTAGAAAAATAATTTAGAAGGAGACGTTAGGAAGTACTCCACCCCACATAATTCTAACCAATTTGATTTCTTACCTTCCCTGATTATAATCTAAAACCTAATTAATCCTCAAAAAAGTGTTTAATTAATAAAAATCTTATACTTATTGAACTCAACTATCAATGTCTTTTTCAGTAACTTAATAATTATGAAGATGATGACTTATGTGTAACCTTTTTTTAACCCAAATCTAACGTTTATTGAATTTAATTATCAAAGTCTTTTTCACCATGTTGATGAATACGAAGATGACTTCTGCGCGACCTTTCAAACACGTCCAGAACACAAAGTCTTCAGTATTGCTGAGCCCAGCTTCCCGCAAGCAATCGGTCAACTATCTCTCTTTTTTCTTCCTTTTTGTCGCTTACAATTACTACTAATCACATTAATGATCTCATTTGGTCCCTCTATTCTTAAATTTGTCCTACTTTTATCCTTTTACTATGTGTTGTCTTAATATGATCTTTCCGTCAGCTTCAAGGAGTAGAGACTTGGTCGCATAGGAGGTTCGTTTTTATCCTTGACTTTCTGAGTTCAAATATTAAGAATAAGATTTAGTAGAATTTATTCATTAAATACACCGTATATGAAAAATGGAATCTTAAATTCATTATAAAACAAACATAATTAAGCTCGATAAATGCAAAAACGAATTCGAAAATATTAATAGTTTTTTTAATGAAAAAAATAATATTTTTAATCAAATATTATCAAGTACAAAATAGTTTGTATTTGCTAATAATGCTTTTACACATCAATTACCCAAATGTTCTGATCATTCTTTTTTCTTCTTTTACACGTACCCCTATCTCGTTTTTACCTTTTCAATATCAAGTCAAGAATCCAAGAGATTTCTATATAATTCCAAATTCATTAAAAATAATACCTTGACCAACGTTTTAAGTTGCTTTTTTTCCTTTTTTTAAGAAAAAATGTTTGGGAATATTATGTTACCAAACAATTTGGTAAGAGAAGAGCTTTTATAATTCCAAGAAATATTTTATATAAAATTCAGTTTCTGAATAGATTTTCATATAATTCCAAATCTCTTACACATACCCCTATCTCTTTTTATTTTATTTATTAAGTACAAAATTCAAAAGGTTTCATATAGTTTAAAATTCATTAATGGTACATGGACCCACCTTTTGAGCTGCTTTTTTTAATTCTATGTTTTTAAAAGTGTTTGGGATATTATGTTGCCAATCAATTGGATAATATTTTTTTTATAACTCTAATAAATATTCTATAGAAAACTCATTTCACTGGATTATTTTTAAAAAAAAATTAATCCTATCCTTCAATTTTTTTTTTATAATTTTATCCTTTTAATATTTAGTTGATTTGTATTGAGCTTTGTATTTTTTTTCCTTTTTATCATATAATTGAACAATTATTAAACCTAATAGAGTTCATAACTTGTGACACATGTTTGACATCACAATATATCATCGTCTCAATAATTAAAAAAATATCATATTAAATTATTTTAAAAAAATCAAACCATGTAATGAAAAGTGTTAGGTTTGTTTTTGAAATTGGGCATCTAGTCTCACTATTTTTATCATTACATCTTTTCATGGTCAAAACAATTTTTAGCCCATCTATTGTAGATAAAGGATCAAAATGATCACAAAATAAGAAGTTGCGATATGAGAAGTAAAAATGGTAGGACCAAACTGAGATAAAAATGATATTAGGGGGGCCAACAAAATATACCATCAAAGTCCCTCACCAAATATATAAATACATACCTAACCGAAGCAATCCATATCCACACCATCTCCTCCCCATTTCATCGAAAGATTCAAAGGCCATCGATCCCTTTCATTTCTATATTTTCATGGACTTCTCTTCTTCAAAGAAAACCATGAGAATCTCCTTAGCTTTAGCTGATGCAGCATCGTTGTACTGTGCTATGATCCTGTTAGGCATGATATTATTGGGGTCTATCAGAGAGAACTCTATCGCAGAAGAGCCTGTCAAGGGGAGCCAGTTTTCTGACAGACCTTGCGATGAAATCTATGTTGTCGGAGAAGGAGAGACCCTGAACACCATCAGTGACAAGTGTGATGACCCGTTTATAGTGGAGCAGAACCCGCATATCCATGACCCGGATGATGTTTATCCTGGACTTGTTATCAAGATCACCAGTTCAAGGTCAAGGAAGATGATGATGAGGTAGTTCTACGAGATGATAAACGGCTTCTTGATAGGCATACATATACGAAAATTAATATTCAGCATGCTCGCCTTTTCTTTTTCTTTTTTATATAGCTTCTCACAAACATGCTTTTATTTCTATTTAATTTTATTTACTTCGTAATAGGAAAAGAGTTATGTATACCACAGAGTTTTCAGCAAGTTCAAAGCTTCCATTGGGTCCTTTTGAGATTAGAGAAAGGTGTTTTTTGTAGTTCCATTTCATTTTATCTTACCCCTCAGTATATGCGAGAGATATTCATCCTATACTCATCCATTCTCTACACTCTCTGTATAACACTCTCTATATAAAGTGATTCGTAAATTTTATTTGGGATTGTCCTAAACTATCTATCTCGTTGTATTTCTTAAACATCCCCCCCCCCCCCCCCCCCAAAAAAAAAAAAAAAAAAAACTAAAAAAGTAATGGGATATTTTTTAAATTCAGAATTGGCTCACGATATACTCGAACCGGGGAACATTTATATATATATATATATATATATATATATATATATATTAGGGTTTTGTTATTTTTAAGGAAAGAGAAGTTGGAAGTCTTGACATAAATATTGTATAAATTCAGCATTTAGCGTACGTAAAATGGCAAGCCTTGCTTCCACTCCTTTGACATTATTAAAGTCATTTGTCTTCGAGGCAGTTGGGATTTTGATTATTCCTTTGAAGAATTGGGAATAATTTTCAAGCTTTAATTACTTTTCATATCAATACTCAAGGTGTTTAAGATATTACATGGATAGAAAGCTTTATATTTATAAATATAAATTTATCTAATATATCTTATTGTCGAATAAAAAAAATAAAGGGCTGGTATTTTTGTCTTTGTTGTCCTAACTATAATCAGCCAAAATTATCATAATTTATTATACGAATAAAATTGATTATTTAAATTTAATATAATTCCTTCTTTTATTAAGTTAATTAATAAATACTATTAGAAATCATCAATTTAATTTTCCTTAAATAGATAGAATAATTAATAAAATGTGGATAAAAAAATATAGATATAATCAATTTAAGATTCAATAAAACTTTTTAACAAATTGGTTGTGATAAATTTAAATTCTAATATAGTTATTCAACCCATTAGGTTAATTAATTATTATATAAAAAAAAATTAGTTGTCTTGATAACTGAGAAGCTTGGGAAAATATTTATAATATAAAGAAACTATGAATGAAACGCTTGAATATTACAAATAATAATATCCTACTATACAAAAACGCTTGAAAATGCTAATATAGAGGCTCAAGGTGGTTTATATAACTAGTGAAGTGTTCTATTTATTGATTTATTTTCAATTCAGCCTCTCTTTTTTGTATTAATTAATTTAATTTATTTTCGTGTTTAAGAAATAAAAAATTTATCGTGTTCAAAGTATAATTTATTGCCATCCTAATATTTACTTTATAGAATTAAGTTTAAAGAAAAAATAGACACAATATATATAAGTACATGTTTCCTTAGAATTTATTTCTCTTAATTATATATATATTCAAAATAAATTAGCTAATACGCAACCAATATAAAATTATTGCCAAAACATATGCTAGTTTCCTATATAAAAAAAATAAATAGAGAAATGCTGATTAATCGTATGCCACAAAATGTGATGATGTGTCATTGTTGATCCACTAAATCTTCATTTCACTAAAATGAAAAATCTACGAATCACATATATTTATGGTGGGGTGGCAGGTCGTATATACATCTCTTATCCAATTAGGTTTACGTGGTGGCATCATACAACCAGGAGCAAAAAGGTCGATTAGGGCTCAAGTGGATCATTGAATTTCACAGCACACCTCACCAATTACACGTGGGATCATCTGATGCATTCAATGTGCATGCCATAGTAATCTATGCGGCCAAAAAAGAAATCTTCCTATAATATTTAGCAATTGGTGTTGTAGATATGCTTCGATGTTTAGTCCGGATTGTAAGTAAGCATAACATTTTTCACATTATCTCCAAATATTTTGGGAAAACATTTCTTATACTTGTATCATTTAAAAGACATCTTTACCGATGAAATATTTCTGTTGGCAAACTTGTAGGTAGTTCTGTCAATAATAATATCACGTCATCGTATATCATAGATTTTTTAATCTAATTATAATTCTGTTTGTCAATCTATCTGTATTTACCAATGAAGTTATTGATGTAATATATTTGTTGGTAATTCTGTCAGTATTTATGTCAGAAACAATATTACATCATCGTACATCATAGGTTTTTGAATCTCACTGTAATTCTCTTGATACTTGTCATCGACGGAACCATTCTGTTGGTAAAATACCAATGACAATACCCATCGGTAAATACTGATGGAAATTGCAATGATAATGTTCCGACAGTAATATTATCAATCAAATTCCATTGGTATTTCTATATAAATTAGCTGATTTTTTGGTAGTGTTTTAAGTGTGAATATTGGTTTATTGTTCAAGTAAAAAATGCTTAATCTTAATATATGCAATTAACAAAAAAATATTATGATTACAAATGTCAAATGTTTAATTCAATTTACAATGTTATTAATCTCAACTCGATTTATATAATTAAGCTACTTAGGTTTGATTGAGTCTGTTTTTACCGAGATCGATTTGAATTTAATAACAATAGTGAAATACAAGTCGAGAATTTTTAATCCTAAGATTTGAAATCGAAATGCAATGCTAATATTCAATGTGATGAAAGAGAATTATACCTAACATTAGGATTGAGTGCTAGTCGAAAATTAATTGAGAGTTTCCCTCGGTGCAATGTTTTGTTTGATAAGGAAAGTGTTATAGTCATTGATCCACCGAATAATTATTCTATCAAGGACTAGCATGTAATTAATTATTATTATTATTATTATTATTATTATTGATTATTGAATTGTCTATTTTGATCAATAATTTAGTGTCATAATAGAGGATGATTTGGTAACACATTATATCCACGCACGTGTCTCATATCCAGATGATCCATCCATACAAGTTATCATTAGGAATTATGTCAACGAAATTAAAAAAATATTGAAAAAAAAACATTGAAAAAATATGAATAAACTAGTTAAATGAAATTTAGAACGAACCAAATTGATTCATTAGACTGAGTTAAGAAAAAAAAACATTGATATAATAATTTTTTAATTTAAAAAAATTAATTTTAATATAACATATCAAAATGATTTGAAAACACTAAAAAAATAATTTAATACAAATTATAAAAATATTTTTTTTTCAAAATCATTTTAAAACAATGCCACATTATATCTCATAGAAAAAAAGATATTGCTTATCATCTCTTTACAAAAATAGATATTCTTTCTATGAATCACATTTTAGTGCCATGTAGGAAAATCCATGGAGAAAGCTGGAACTAGCTTAGGCCTGATTGACATTTCATTTTAAAAGGATTTTGGAAAAAAAAAATTATTTTTTATTTTAAATTTATATTTTTTTTGTATTTTTAGATTATTTTTATATGTTGATGTCAAAAATAATTGAAAAAAATAAAAAAATTATTTTAATGTACTTTTAAACGAAAAATATTTTTAAAAATAAATTCAACCATATTTTCAAATAGACAATTCTACTACTGAGCTAATTGAAAACACGGCTAGGCTAGGCTTGATCATAGAGGAGAAGGACATAGTCATAAACCACATCATGTCTTCAAACTATGATTCACACATCTACTCTAAAATTATGATAATTGTATAGCATGAATTTCAACAACCAATTATCCATATTTAAATAGCCTCCAAAATGTCGATAGATTAAAAAAAAATGTTCTTAATTCATTAGTTCTTGATTAGCTCCATGGCATTCTAATCCTTGTATCTACAATTAGTTAGGGAGAATTAGTGAAATTCATGCAATACAATGCATGAAATTCTTTCATGCAAAATAGAAAAACAAAATAAAATTATGAGAAAAATGAAGAAGTTAGCCTTTTGCTATTAGTTTTGAAATTAAATGGCAAGAGTGAATTATTATTTTTTTCTAATTAGAATTTCATACTATGGGGGTAGAAATTAAGTGGAAAATGGATGGATCTATAAGGGAAAACTATTAGTTTAACCTAAAACCATTCTTCATTTTCCATCTTGTTTTTTTTTTTTTTTAATTTTCTTAGCTTTCTACATGTTTGACAGAAATTCTAACTAATGAGACGACATTTGAATGAATTAGCCTCTAAGATCCTAGGAAAATATCTCCATTATTCCAAGATTTTCATCACATCTGGATTCAGATTCAGCTTCTGTAATTCTCACCAAAATGGTGAAGGAATAAATTATTTTTCTCACCATCACCTTAATTCAACAGATCAAGGTGTAGTAATTAGCTGCATGTGGTAGGCAGATGAAGTTAATGCTCACATGAACTTGAGTCAATAGAGACCCCAACCTCCCACCAAACCATGCATCATACTATATTAATCCAGTGATTTGTAAATTTGCAATGCCTCCATTGTTTTTACTTCAAAAATGTGATCTCCAAGGTTCTTAGTTTTGATGATGTCTAACTTTTAAAGCCTTTTCTCTTCTGTGATTGCCTTAAATGGAAGGTGTAGTAGCTAGCTGCCTCAATCTTTTCACACGTCAAGAATTGCAACGAAGTATCAGGACATTCATTCTTTAGATGGACAAGTGAGGTTAAATTTATGTTGTTGAACTAGAAGTTTATGTCTTTCACATGGCAGAAAGTGGAACTCTTTGCACCAAAAGAATGTTAAACCACTTAATTACATCATAGGAGCACTTTTTAATTAAGGTTATATAAAGGTAGATAAGGTCTTGCTTTGGTGGTGTGAACTAATGAGATTTCTAGTAGCTGATCACAGTTTTTTAAGGACGTGAAAGTTAAGAGTTGACAGAAAATGGATTTGTGGTGCTCCTGGGAATTTATTGTGATTGTTCTAGCCGGATTTTCCATGTTTCGTAGCTTCTGCCAGTCGGAGAAAGGTATGATGAGAATTGTTGTCACATTTTTATTGCAATTTTTGGTTTTTCCATGGCATTCTGATCATGTCAAGATCTAACGTGACGAATATTTTGCAGCTCCATATTACACATTTGTTCATGAAGCAACCTCAGCACCCCATGTTTTATACTATGATTACATAATCATAGGCGGAGGAACCTCGGGCTGTCCACTTGCTGCGACACTCTCACAAGGTGCGAGCGTTCTGGTCCTCGAAAGAGGTGGCTCTCCATATGGTAATCCTGAAATAATGAACATAGCCAACTTTGCAAACTCGCTCTCCGATACCTCTCCGAATTCGGCTTCCCAGCAATTCATCTCCGAGGATGGAGTCTATAATGCTCGCGCGCGCGTCTTAGGCGGCGGGAGCGCCTTGAATGCAGGATTTTACACCCACGCGAGTGGTGATTATGTGAAGCAAGCTGGTTGGATTCCAGAATTTGTCGAAAAGTCTTATGCATGGGTCGAGAAAAAGGTAGCCTTCGAGCCACCAATGCTGGAATGGCAATCAGCTGTTCGAGATGGGTTGGTAGAAGTTGGAGTGTTGCCTTACAACGGATTTACGTATGATCATATTTATGGGACTAAAGTTGGAGGGTCCATTTTTGACAAGGATGGCCATAGACACACTGCTGCTGATTTGTTAGAGTATGCTGAGCCAAGGAATATTTCAGTTTATTTGCATGCTACCGTTCATAAGATCTTATTTACAGAAACAGGTGAGGCAAAACCATAGAACTCATCGGAATGTTACATTGCCAATCTAATTTCATAGTATTAAATTCCGTTGTAATGTAATTGAACATTGCTGATACAGGGAAGCCATGGCCAAGACCTAGAGCATACGGCGTCGTTTTTGAAGATTCATTAGGCCTCAAGCACTGGGCATACTTGAGGAGGAGCTCCATGAATGAGATAATCTTATCAGCAGGCGCAATAGGAAGTCCCCAACTATTGATGTTAAGCGGTATTGGACCTGCTAATCATCTTCAAGCTCATGGCATCTCAGTAGTGGTGGATCAGCCCATGGTTGGTCAGGGGATGGCTGATAATCCAATGAATCTTTTGTTCATCCCTTCCCCTATCCCAGTTGAAGTCTCACTCATCCAAGTTGTGGGAATTACTAAGTTTAACAGCTATGTTGAAACAGCTAGTGGTTTGAGCTTTGCTTACTCGTGGGCTCACAAGTTTATCAGGGAATATGAGTTGCATTTAAATGAGGTAATTAACTGAGCTTTGCTCAACAATGGTGCTGTGTTTTTTCTTCTGCTAACAGCTTCACCTGGTCCCATATGCAGACAGGTCAGCCCTCTGCAGTGACAGCAGAAGCCATGTCCAGAGCTACTGAAACCTTAAATTCCCTTGTGGCTGAAACTCTACAGGGTGGAGTAATTCTTGAGAAAGTAATCGGTCCAGTCTCCACAGGTGAGCTCAAGCTCAGGACTACAAATCCAGATGATAACCCTTCTGTCAGGTTTAACTACTTCAAAGAACCAGAGGACTTGCACAGGTGTGTTCAGGGCATGAGAACCATTATAGAAGTAGTAAATTCAAGATCATTTTCAAAATTCCGACACAAAGATATGCCGGTGCAAGCTCTCATTGACTTGATGGTGAATTTGCCTGTCAACCTGAGACCAAGACATTTCAGTACAGCAATGTCCCTGGAACAATTTTGCACAGATACTGTCATGACCATTTGGCATTACCATGGAGGCTGCCAAGTCAGCAAGGTTGTCGACAATGATTACAAGGTCCTCGGCGTGGATAAACTTAGGGTTATTGATGGTTCCACTTTCATTGATTCACCTGGGACCAATCCTCAAGCTACTGTTATGATGCTAGGAAGGTAACACACTAACATTTCAATTGCAGCAACTTTGTACTTAATTACCTTTGCCAAAGGAAAATGATATTCACTGCTGTATTTATTTAATTTTGTGGTGCAGATATATGGGGAAGAGGATTCTGTATGAGAGATTTATACAAGGGAGGAAGTAGACAATGAATTCTTCCTAAGCTTTTGAAAATCATCATCAGTTGTATGTGGGCTATGTTTTTGGTAATTTTCAGTGTCAATATGTATAGATACTGAAAATACATACAACTGGGCTTTATCACTTGAAAGTTTAGGAAATCTAATGTATGATTTTCTTTTAATTTCGCAAATTATTTGGACAACTGCTCATGCACATGTGATTTGAAGCAATATAATCAGTCCATCAATTATGATTTTCGCAACAATCGGCGAATAAAATCACCTTACTCACTTGTAGTCTACTGGCAGTACCACATTTTACACATTTCTTGAAACATAAAGGCAATGAATGTGTTCTTGATCTAACAGGTGAAATGCGGAGAAATTTTCTTGAAACAAATTGACCTTTTCTTCTAGACCAAGATCTTGTTGGATACAGGATTGACAAAAGTCTGTAAAATGATTATAGGTTTATGACTAACCAAGTAACGTAAACAAATTGAATTGTAAGATTGTATACACAGGTAAACTGCAGAGGAAATCAACCTTGTCTGAAACTGAATGCCAATTGAAATCCAGAGGGGAATGACTTTGATTACAAGAGCTAAGAAAGTTAAGCAAACACTAACTTATTTGAACTTCCATAAACCGAAAAACCGGCACAAAAAAAGTAAAATGAAAAGAAAGAGAATATTATGGCCTAAGCATAAGGTTCTGATGACTGGTTCATCTTCACAGCATGAAGGAGCATCTCCTGATTCTCCTCTCAGCTGCCCTTCCTTTTTCTTTTCCTTTTCTAGCTTCCAATCAAACGACAAAAACAGAAAGAATCTCTCGTATTTTCTCACAAATGGCTTTTTCAAGACACAGATGTGGAGAAAGATGTCTGCCAGATATACCCTCCGGAACCTCTTGAGAAGGATATCCACAGCATTATCCATGGCATATGCCATTACTTCAAGGGTTTATGCCAAACTGAGTGATCCATCGAAGTGTTTATAAAGTTTATTCGGGGACCCTGCAAAAACCAGAAGCAGCTAGATAGATAGAGGTATCATACTTTTGATAAGCAAACCAGTTGTAGGGCGCCTCTTGATTGGCAAGCAATGGTGATTTTTGCAAACATTGCAGAATTTGTTCTCGTTTGCTTGCCAAAGGAGAGTTGCCCTGTGACTGTTTTAGCTTAAACGAACGTACTCAAAAAATGCCATCCTAGCAGACCATTGCTATGCTGCCTACCTCTGCAAAAGGTGATAAATTTTTTCTCCTCATTTCCTTTCAGTTGGTTTCAAAAGCTTGTTTTTGCAACTCCTATATGCAATGTATCGACTAAAACAGACAAAATCAACTAAGACAGATCCATAGGTTTGAGTTGCTTATGTATTGTACTAATTGGAATTATTATAGTATAAAATGAAAACTCGGAAGACTTAAAATGGTCTTAAAGTACTATTGGTTTAAGCATCCGATAGATCAGTAACAATCACAGCAAAACACATGTAGAAGGAAATAAATATTTCTAAGAAAAGATTATGAAAATATTTCGAAACTAAATTCGATCTAAGTACACGAGATCACTATTAATTGAAGTTAGCGCAATCAAGCTAAACACCTACAGATCATTTGATTAAGATCCACACATTATTTCCCCTATTCTAACTGTTAAGCTGAGTTTGCCACAGAAAGTTTTGATCTTTTCCTTGATCCAAATCTCTGGTTGGTTTTGAGGATGGCTTGCTAATACTGGATGTCTGTCCTTTCTAAGCTTTCTTACTCGTAATCCTGAAGCTGCAGCCTTTTCATTCTTGATGGGGACAACTTTTCTTCTTCTTGGCTTTTAATTAGTCCTATTATCAAATTCCAAGATGACAAAGACTCAATCACCATAGATTAAGCCATCAAGGCAGTCAAGCTAGCTGAAAATCCTAGAGCATTCTACCAGGGAAATTGAATCACTGATTTCTCACGCAAAGTAGACTTACTGAAGGAAATATCTCTGCTCTTCCTGTTAATAACTACTGAGATTTTGACATATCTTCCTCTTTATTACCATGAACTTTTGAATAAACATGCCATAATCTTTTGAAATAATTCATATCGATTGTATAGTCCGTAGCATGACCCAACAATTTGTAAAGTTTCTTAAATGCCAAAATTCACAGCATGCGAGTTTTTAGAAGTTGTCATTAATTCTTGTTCTGTATCCAGGATCCATCATCACTATGCACATCGAAGACTATGAGTGAACTTAAATCAGGTACATAGCTTAGAAAGTTTGGCCCATAAGGCAATCAGCAAAACCCTAATATTGTCCTTAAACATCAATTCTCTAGCAAACAAGTTGCAGGGGCACCTCTTCCTTGGCAGACAGTGCTAATGGTGACTATAGCTGAGAGAGTATCAGAGAATCTTGATCCCAATATAGGCTTGCCAAAGGAGAGTTTCCCTGTAACTGGTTTTGCTTAAACTATTAAAAAAAATCATAATCATCTGCAATATTACTTTCTGCTTGCTCAAGATATGCAGAAGGAAATTAAAAAATAATTCATGCAAGATGGATATTAAAAAAACCTAACAAAAAAGATACTACATTTATGAAAACATAATCCCAAAAATAAATTCTAAGAAAGGTAAAGCAATAAACCAAAAACCCTAAACAGAACTAAAACTCATGCTTTCAGAGCTCCTTCCAGGTGCTATACATCACCGCACCTAAAGTCATGAAAACCACCACGGCCACAGCCTTATGCAAGACCTGGAACAAGCCTTTCAACTCTCCTGTTGACCCTTCAACTTCCTCCTCCTCTCTTTTTTTATCGCCCTTCTTAAACTTCTTCTTCTCAACAGGCCTCTTGTTGTCAGCGTCTCTCTTTTCGGTCTCCGCAGAAATCCCGGCCTCTTCTTTTCCGTTCAGATCAGGCATGTGATTCTGTGCTTTCTTCTTCTTGTCGAGGTCTCCCCTTTTGTTCTCTAAGTCCTTAACAAGCTCACCATTCTTTTCTTTTTCTTTTCTGGGTTCAGCCTTTTCTTGGGCTACAATCTTCCCATCAATCTCCCTGTTATCATCACAATAATCCACCTTCCTTTTCTCCTCTTGCTCATCAGTCCCATGACTATACATCACCACCACGTTTTTATTAGTTGCAAGATCACCATCATAAAATGTATTGCCATTACGAACAGGTAGTTTCTCTAGCCTTTCTCGTTCCTTCTTCTTTTTCTTGGCCAAAGCTTCATCTTTTGAGACCAATTTTGCCACATCAACATCGCCTCTTTCATCCCTTAATAGATCAAAAATATTATCATCCGAATACAAAGAAGACATGCGAGACGGACTTCTTTGTAAATAAATATGCAAAGAGAACTAATTTTTATCTTTGTTGACAATGAAATCTAGGCTAAATTAATGAAAAGAATCCTAATTGTTTTTTAAATTTTATGATGAACTAGTTTTTGTTAAAAATAAAAAGATCTCTGTGTAGGTGAGTTTAGAGGATGTTGTGAAGCTGAGCACAGCTATTCTAAGCTATGGGTGTATATATTTATGGGTCTTATATTTTGATATATTTCGGCACGAAAACATTTTGAAAAGTTACAGAAGCAACAGCTTTTCAAAACACCCTCTAAGAAATATTTGCTTGGTAGTGTGATTTATTAAACGTCATACATATTTCAAGAGTGCAAAGTAGTGAGAAAAAATGTTAAATCTTATAAATCTCTAAGGGTTTTTCTTTTTACATGACCAAAACATAATTAAACATTAAAAGACTCAAAAAAATGAAGGATTATATTTCCTGTCCTCCAGTTCAGGAAAGTGACAAGGCATCGATAAGATCTCTGTGTACACGGCCATGTCCATCATGCGTTTGGCGTCGTTCTAATCCGTAGGGTGTGAGGTTTTAAAATATATTTTATATTATTTTTTACCATATTTTTTCAAGGGAAAAAATTTTAAGCTCGAAGCTTGTATATATTCACATTATCTTATGCTTGATTTTATCAAATAAAACAATAGTGATAAGATTCGAACTCATGACCGCTACGTCAATAAGATTCTGATATCATGTCAATGAACTATCTTATTTAAAAACTTAAACTATTAATTTAGATTACAATTTATATTAATAATATTAGAAAGGTACTAAAGAAAAGCTGGTGAATTAAATGAGTAGAGCGATGACGAACAACTGAAAAGAAGTATGGCAAACCTCAACAGGTCGAGTTGGCATTAGTTATTATTGTTAGAAGGTCGACCTTGAAATGCTCAAAAGTATTTCCACTAAATTTCAGATTGTAAGATAGAGAGCTCATATTGTAAATATCCTTTTTCTTTAGAAAGGTTGAATGGGATAAGGAGGATTCATACAAATTTTATTTTCAGATTTACCAAGCCCCGGGCAAGAGCTAAACCAAAGCCCTAAACAGCTAGCAAGTCCTGCGCAAGGGCTACAAGAGACGAGTAAATATAAAAGCACGAGTTAAATGAATAAATTTACAAGTTCAATTTTTGAATGTGAGAAAGTATTTGAATTAAAATAGAATTCAGAAAAGTTATGTGATATCAAATCCATGGAGGAAAAAAAGAATTCACTATAGCCACCCCGGTGAGTTCAAAAGTTACAAAATAAGAAACTGCGCCTGTTCTGCTGCAGCTCCGAGAATGATAAAGTCGTCCTCTTATGGGTGTTTTTACAGACGAGCTCTGGAAGAACTCCAAATTCTTCAGTATTGTACTGATCGGGGAGGGGAGGGAACATCACTGACTGTAATGGAATTTTCCTCGTTAAGTTTCTCAGTGAATTCAGGCTGGTCTTGTTTTTCTCCAAGCTTTGCCATTCCATACTGAATTCGGGAAGCTCCTAGGTCAGAAAATTAAAAGTGACTTGGGATATTTGGATGAACACGGTGACAAGCACGACTTCAACATGTACCTCAGCCCTCAGAAAACTCAGCAAGCTTGTTCTGGAATTCCTTCAAGGCTTTGAAACTATTGATGCCTCCCACCCTTCCTTTTTCTATAGCATCTTTTACCTTGTTAGATAGATGCGCTTTCAGATCATTAAGCTCCTTTTCGAGGTCTTCAATCCTGGACAATACTTTAGCGTACCTCCTCTTGACGCGCATATAGCCTCCTTCTCCACCTCGGTGCAAGTTAATAATTCTTGATCGACTCAAGCTGCTGCAAAAGATCAGCTCGTTAGACCATGATCGCAGCCTCAGTGTTACTTAGTGCCCGTTTGGCATTGCGATCCCACCGGCTTTTGGCCGAAATTTGAATTTTTATTTTTTTTCATTTTAAATACCAGCGGTTTGGTGTTTGTAAATCATTTTGATGTGCTGATTTCAAAAATAACTTTTAAAAAATAAAAAAATATTATTTTGATGTACTTCTAAAACAGTGTGTTATCATGAAAGCATGAATATCAGTAGTGGGGATGTGAAACAGCAAATACTATAAAAACAGCACTTACCACAGAATTGTGATTGTATGAAGAATGAGTGTTCACGATGATCTTCATGAAAGATTTGATCTGATAGGATTTTTAACAATAAACGAATGCGCTTGTCCTGTGGATGTCTTGTATCTCCAACGATAAACTCATGAGCCTTGCCATCCAACTCTATAACAGTTGACCCTGGGGGTTTTATAATACCTTTCTCCTTCATTAATCTCCTTATTCTCGTGACATCATCCCATCTTTGATTGCTAGCGTGTATATTAGAAATTAGCACATAAACGCCACTATCATTAGAGTCTAACTCTACAAACCGGTCTAATATTTCTTGGGGGAGTTCCGCATTTCCATTTTCCTTGCAAGCACTAAGAAGAGCTCCCATTATCCGAACATCAGGTGACATGGGCATAGCCTTCGTCAATTCCAACGCCTCATCCAAGAGTCTAGCCCTACAAAGTAAGTCCACCATGCATCCGTAGTGTTCTAACCTCGGAGGAAGATTATATTGCTGACTTTTCATCCGGTTAAAGTACTGACGCCCTTCATTGACCAAGCCACAGTGGCAGCAGGCTGCCAAAATGGCTAGAAATGTCACCTCATTTGGCCTCATGCCTGCCCTAACCATTTCTTCGAAAAGCTCAAGTGCCTTGTAGGCATGCCCGTGCATAGCCAAGCCATTTAGCAATGCATTCCATGTCAAAACATTCTTATGAGGCATTCCATCAAAGATCTGCATTGACATCTCTATACACCCACACTTTGCGTACATGTCAACCATAGCAGTTCCAATCTGAATATCCCATTTGATCGCCTTGCATTCGATGTGCTCGTGAACCCATCTGCCATAATCAAGAGCTCCAAGTCTGGCACAGGCTGAAAGAACACTGGTAAGTATAATCCCATCAGGCTCGATACCAGAGCTTTGCATATCCTGAAACAACTCCAAAGCCTCCTTGGGACAATTGCATTGCACCAATCCACTTATAATACTGGTCCAGGAAACAATGTCCCTCTCAGCAAGCTCATCAAATACTTGTTTTCCTCCAGGCAACCACCCACACTTCACATACATATCCATGAGAGCATTGCTAACTTCCAAACCTGCCCCAAACGCACTCTTGAAACTCAACCCATGAATCCCCTTCCCTACATTCAAATACCCCTTTCTCCCACAAGCAACTAATACACTAACAATAGTTGCAGCATTTGGCTCAACATCCATCCTCAAAAACAAACCCACAGCCTCATCAAACAAGCCTGCTCTCACATACCCTGATATAACACCAGTCCAAGAAACCACATCTCTCACAAGCATTTCATCAAACACTCTGCTAGCATCACCAAAACTCTTACATACACTGTAAAAATGAACAAGTGAATTTTCAACATAGATATTACATACAAAACCCATCTTAATAATCACCCCATGAACCTGCCTGCCCTCACCAATCCCCACAAACTTAGCACATGATTTCAAAACAGCAGGGAAAGTAAACATATCAGGCAAAAACCCATCTTTCACTATCCTTCTATAAACCAAAAATGCAGTCTTGGGGCTCTCACCAATAGCGTAACCAGAAACCAAGGCGTTAAATGGAAATGAGCTAACTTTCCAATCATATTCACTCAAAAAATCACATGCATAATCAACAAAGTTGGGACCTTTTGCAAAGAACTCAACAACCCTGTTGACAACAAAGTCATTAGAAACAGCCCCTGATGTTATCAACTGTGCATGGATTTTCTTGAAAGTTGTCAACTTTTTGCATCTCTGAATGCTATCGAAAAGAGCCCATTTCAGAGAATGCTTAATCTTGCTCATATTCTTACTTCTTGATAGCTAAATTCTCCTAAGTGAAGCATAGAGAATGTAAGAAAAAGCCATTGAATTTTGCAAGTCGAGATATTGGAGTGAACATGATGTACAAAGGACACGGAAACTGGAATTAACATTCGAAAATTAGTGACTATTGTTTATGTAGTTGCAATTCAAAATGGTGGTAATATTTTTTTGACAAATCTCAAAGCTAGTCCTCCAGTTACAAGGTAAATTTCATTTTAGTTTCTAAGGTATTCTTTATTAATTGAATCTAAGAAAGTTTACGAGTTCTCAATTACATTTTTCCTTCTTAAACCATCACAGGTTTTTATCGTGAAATTTCAACCCCTACATGTTATATTTGTTAAACCCCTAAAATTATAAGAAAAATTTGAATATTATAAGAAAAATCACATAAGACAGTCTTAGTTGAAGCCTTGGGTTTTAATGTGCCTCTTTTTTACAGAAATATTATCCACTAGAATTTGTTTTAATTTTAATTTTATCCTCCAACATTATATTTACAGAAATATTATCCACTAGGATTCAGTTTCTGCAGGTTTGGCTCCCATTGCTAGTACAAGTCCACAAGGGTCGGTGCCAATTTGGCCAATGGAGACTCTTCTGTTCCCACAACGAAGTAGAGTTGGCGTTGGCGAGTCGAATCGGGCTCGGTTTTGTGCTTTTTCCGCTGCCAGTGCAACTCCATTTTTTAACATGGCTGCTAATCCTATCTCTAGCCTTGTTCCTGCTATGCATCCTGGGGTCCAATCGGCTGGTAATGTTGGTGTTGGTTTTGGTGGAGGTGAGTCACTGGGGTCAGGTGGGTCACCTTCTAATAAATTGGGTCGATGAGTTCTTCAAGTTCAGGATCCAAGTACGTTCACAAAAGTTAAGGGATTTTTCTCTGGAGATTTACGATAAGAAGGATCTTCAATATTTGGGTCATGCTGTGAATCATGATCATCAACAAGCACCATGTTCAGAATCTTGCATTTTGAGATGAACTTGGGGGCCAACACAGATGATAATGTAGTACTGATATTTAATATTTTCTTTCCTTTGCAGTTAATATTTTTTGAATTAAAGATGGAATTCTATGGCTATACATGTTTGGGTTGCCTCCAAATTTGAATAAATAAACTATATCCATTGCTCTAATTAAAAAAAATTAAAATTAAAATAATAATCAAGCTAACGTGGAAAAATTTCAAGTAGACTTGTGTACTTGAATAAAACCTTTTTTTTAATTTGTTAATTTTTTTATTAAAATATTATTATTATTTATTGTTGAGGTGTACCATTTAAATAAATCAACTATTCCCTCGCTCAAGCATGCATGTGGACCAAACATAGAAACACTTTAATGAAATTAATTGTAATATTCATTTTTTATATTCAAAGGTATCATGTTGAATGCTTTAAAGTATATATACACACACACTATTAATCAAATAGAATATTGTAATATTCTTGTGTATATATATATATATATATATATATATATATATATATATATATATAAAGAAAGGTGGCATGGACCCTTATTTTAAAAGGACAGTACAATTGGGACTCAGTCACTTGTGTGTGTGTATATATATATATATATATATAATCAACTAGCACCCAAATAAATAATTGAGAATGATTCATCATCTTCTTTCACCGCTTTCATTCCACGTTTGAACAAGATTTTACCCCGGATTGCTTGAGATCATGGTGATGACAGAAAATTTATATACATTGTATTTTAAAAATAATTTTTTTATTTAATTATATTTTTATATATTAATGTTAAACATAACTTTTTTTAAAAATAAAAAATAATATTTCAATATATTTATAAATAAAAAATATTTTTAAAAACAAATTCTTCCATTAGTCGGGAGGCCAAATTACGAAAAGCTTTCTAGAAAAGTCAAAATTTAATTATCGCTAGTTTTAAGGTTAAAAAATTATAAATTATTCAAGACAAAGGCTGTATTTTTTTTTTCATGCAGGGGTAGGCCCCCTCAAGCCCCATCTCCGCCGCTGCTTGAAATGATAGCAAATAAGTAATTAGTCAAGTTAGCATTGCATAATTTATAATCTCTCCCTTAGCTGCTTAAGGTTTCATCTCCTAAACAATCTCTTAAAAAAGAAAAGGTGTGTATTTAATATGAGAGTTATAAAAATGTTTTATTAATCGTCCAATAAGAATGATTAATAGAATAATTATTCTATCTGATAAGTGGTTGTAATTTCAATTAATCCAAACATTAATGATTTGTTTAAAATAATCTTACAAGTCAAGGGTGGTTTGGAGGCTAAATTATAAAACAATTAAGCTTTTAAGGATTGATTTGAAATTAAGATAAAATTATTAGCGTGTGGGGACTTAAGTGACCTTTTCCTTTTTTTATCCCACGTGTCAATCTGCCCATCTCCTTCCTTTAACCGAGTAGAGTAAATCACAAAGCTCCGATATGCTACACCCTTGTGCTTAAGAGCCCGTTTGGCATGCAATTAAATCGCTGTTTTGTTGAAATTTATTTTTTTTTATTTTAAATTAATATATTTTAATATTTTTAGATTACTTTGACATGCTGATGTTAAAAATAATTTTTAAAAAATAAAAACTATATTATTTTGATGTATTTCGGCATAAAAAACACTTTAAAAAGCTACCGCAACCGCTTTCCCCAGCAGGCCCTAAAGCATTGATTGCAACCACCAATGAATTTCAAGCAGCAAAAGATCCAAGTGGTCAAATTGATTTAATTTATTGTGTTTGAATTAAAATTCACATATAAGGAAGATTGTTTTTCTAAACTAATGTGAAAAGTATAACTTCGAAATAATGATAAAAGAATTTGGTTTTAGTTGATGTCCAAACTAACATGTGAATATTCCTGATAATTTAGAATAAATAATATAAAAAAATCTGCAAATTTTAATAATCCAAAAAAAATGAACCATAAAACATTTTTTTTATTTTCTTATAACAGGGTTATCTTGCTAGATTAATTTTAAAAAGTCATGGGATATATTTTGTTAAAGTTTTTAGTGTTTATAGATTTGTTTTTAAAAAATAAATTTATTTTTTCACTAAAATAATTTTGCATTTAATGATTGCTTTATCAATGTATTTTTATCCTATACTTAGGATTAAGTCATTAAATTAAAAAACACACACATATATAATTCTCTTTTTATAATATACCATATCATTTAACATATCTAATTTTAATATAATATGTAAATGTTATCTAATAAGTCAACTTTTAATAAATTTTAAATAACAACTTTTCAAAATCTTTTAATTTTGAAACAAGCTAATAATTAAATCCACTTGTTATGTTAATTCCTCAATTTAGATAATTTTTTTAATTTTCGTAAATCCCACATTTCATTAATTTCTTAGACCCAATTGGTTGATATCATGGCACAATATATTTTTTAAAATTACATTTTACTTGAAAATATATTAAAATAATTTATATATACAAACAAAAGTTACCGAAGTTTCAAGAGTTCCTAGTCTTATATATCATTAAATATGGTCAAAGATGCTCACCAATGTTAAAATAAATAGTTAAATTTGACACGACTTGATAAGCCCGACCACACTAGATAGTTGCCTTAAAGAGACCTACCAAAACGCTACACGTCCTCATCATATACGATACTCAACCTCCAAGATAACCCAATAAAATGACGCCACATCATCCCCAACCTCGAGTCGCCCCGCGTGATCTAAATATTGCACACGGTTCTCCGCTCCAAACAGCAACACGTGTCCACATTTCACCGGTAGCACCGGTCAATACACTCTCTTACCAGTACAGCCGGTTATTCTCTGCGCTTCAATTCCCGCTAGGTATATAATCAGCACCATCCCTTTCTGCTTTCTCTCTTTGATTTCCGATTCTGAATTTGCCAAAAACAATTCTGCGTCTCCCTTTACCCAGCTTGCTGTTTCAAGGTCAGTAGCGAAGTAATCTTTAACTTTTATTATGTGTTTATTTTCCTGGAAAACAAGTTATTAGTTGAAGTATTTTTTGTTATTTTTTTGATCTTATGAGCTAAAAAAAGCAACTTTTTTGGGGTCTTTTCTATTTTTTTATCTTTTGATTTCTAGGAGATAATTAAGGGTAACTAAGAGCTTGATTTTGATTAAAGTAATGATTTTCTTCCGAGGTTTTTATTTTGAATGCGAGTAATTAAGTCGTGATTAAGTTTACTTAGTTGTTAATAACATATAATTAGTGATTATAGGGGTTTTATGTGATAAATTTAGTCTTTTGGGTTTTAGTTAAGTAGTGTGGTTGCTGCTGCTAAAACTTAGCTTAAACAATTAGGGTTTTCTTGAGGATAGTATAGGAAATTAGGTTTTCTGAGTTGCTGTTGTTGTGTGTGTGGGGGTTAATAAAAGATAATTAAATTTGGTTTTTTTGGGGCTGATGTAGATTTGTAATTGTTATTAAATTTACCAATTAATTAGGGTTTTTGTGAGGTAATTTGGGGTTTTTCAGGGATAAGCTGGTTTCTTGAAATTGTGGTAGTTGAAACTAGTTTTCTTTGTTGTTTTCTTTTTGGTGTTCTTCCTTTTTGCTAGTGCTGATGTAGAGTTATATTGTTTGTTTTAGATCCCTACAAGAAATTGTTGAAAGCTGAAACAGATCACAAAAATATTGGGTTCAAATTTGGTTGGTGACGCCCGAATTGTTGATTTTATTGTGTGGTTTTTGTGGGTTTTATAATTTTGATTTGGGTTTTGGTTTTTTAATTTTATTATTACCGAGGGGGTTAAGGATATTTAGTATTGAAATTATTGGTCAGGGCTGGCTCTGGAGAGCTACTTAGATTCTGGCCACCATGGGTCGGTGTCTGGTATGGCACCTTCTCGAGTGGCTGGAGCTCTAGCCCAATCTTCCTCAAGTTCTGGAATTTTCTTCCAAGGGGATGGGCAGTCCCAGGGTTTAGTTAACTCTCACTTGAGCTCATCGTTTGGCAACTCATCAAATTCGATTCCTGGAACCGGCCGACCCAATTTGGGTCCGGTTTCTGGGGACATGAATAATGCGGTTTTTAACAGTGTGGCAAACTCCGGACCAAGTGTTGGGGCGAGTTCTTTGGTGACCGATGCAAATTCAGCACTTTCTGGAGGTCCTCATTTGCAGAGAAGCGCGAGCATCAATACAGAGTCATATATGCGCTTGCCAGCATCACCCATGTCTTTTTCATCCAATAACATAAGCATTTCAGGCTCGTCAGTTGTTGATGGGTCCTCTGTGGTGCAGCAGGGAAACCATCAGGACCGAAATGTCCAGCAGGTTCCACAGAATCAGCAGCAACAACATGGGACTTCAAGTGCTACATCCTTGCCCACATCACAAATTGGGCAAGTTTCACTTCCCATCGGTCCACGAGGCCAGGGATCCTTTCTTCAAGACCCTAATAATCTATCGCAAGTGCAAAAGAAGCCAAGATTAGATATCAAGCAGGAAGATATTTTACAGCAGCAGTTATTCCAGCAGCTGCTGCAAAGGCAGGACTCCGTGCAGCTGCAAAACCGAAACTCACAGCTACAAAACTTGATTCATCAACACAGACTGAGGCAACAGCGGCATCAACTTCTCCAATCTATGCCACCATTGCAGAGAGCCCAGTTACAGCAGCAGCAGCAGCAGCAGCAGCAGCAAATGCATTTGAGGCAGCAAATGCAGCAACAGGCCATGCAACCAGCATCTTCGCTAAAGCGTCCCTTTGATGGGGGTATTTGTGCCCGTCGGTTGATGCAATATCTATATCATCAGCGGCAATGGCCTGCTGTAAGTTCTTGCTGTTGTTTGATAACTCTATAGCAAATATCCTTTCTGTGCTATTAATTGTGGCATTCTGATGTCATACTAAATTCATGTTTTCCCTGGGTAAATATGTATGCTATTCTATGTATACTCATATACTTATTGCCCAATATATGAATTTATTTTGATTAAGCAGTTTCTGAAGAACAGTGTTTTTAATCCTGTCATGGACTTTTATTATTTTAACAGGAGAACAGTATTGCATACTGGCGTAAATTTGTTGCAGAGTATTATTCGCCCCGTGCAAAGAAAAGGTGGTGCTTGTCATTATACGATAATGTTGGGCATCATGCACTTGGTGTTTTCCCCCAGGCAGCTATGGTCAGTGTTTTTGTCCTTTTCCTGTTAATAAAGCTTTTCTATTTTATTTTTACCTGACACGTCATTGTACTCCTTATTGATATAAGTGAGTGGATTTCTATTATTTTTCCTGATGTTGTGTGTTATTTTTTCCATTTTCTCATGGTGATTTCATATGATGGTTAAGAGCAAACAATAAATTCAGTAGCTTCATTCATCACTTGTTTATTTATGTACATTATGTTGGCATCACCTGTGTAACAGTTCTTTTTTTTTTCTTTTTCCAGGAGGCATGGCAGTGTGACCTTTGTGGTTCCAAGTCTGGAAGAGGGTTTGGTAAGGGATTTTGATATGCTTTGTAGTGATGCATGTTGTGCCCTAACATCATCACTCCTATTCTCTAATTCTTGGAATCTTCTCTTCAAAAAAATGGCATTGAAAACTAATGGTGTGATTTTGGAAAGAACTGCATGTTAGTGTGAGATAATCTAACTTCATAAGTTTACTGAATGCTTTTACTTTGTGCAAGCTTTTCTGTAATTTGAGTATCTTGTGTAAACACTGTCAAACTCGGGTCACTCTCTGAGTTGACCCTACATGATTTTATGGAAGTCAATCCAGTGTAATGTATGTATACATAGACCTATGGGAGATAAGATTAACAAAGCATAATCTTGACTTCAATTTTCTTTCATGGAACTTTTGCTTGTTAATTGGAGTGTTAATGCAAACAGATGGTATAATCTTAACTTCAATTCATTTTCACATTCAAATTGAGAATTCATATTCCCATTGGTTATCAAGTACTCATGTTGACATGAAATAACACGGGCATTGGTTTGAAATCTGGATTGCACAGGATGAAAAACTGGGATATGACAGAACTGATAAAAGTTTTTTTTTTGTTCTCTTTTGATGTTGGTCCAATATTTGGTTACTCAACCTTTTGGCCCTTCTTTTCATCTATAATCATTCCCATGATATGTGCACTCATATAGCTCATATAGTATACATGCTCTGTTACGGGGTCATTCATAAAAAGGAACAGGACATATTTGGGTGCTTTGATTTTCTGGTTAATCTATTTTCCTTGGGCATTAGCTGAGGTGGGTTGTTCAGGATGAGCCCTGAGTTTAAATTCTCACCAGTGGTTATTTTTTACTCGGATCTGCTTATTTTAAATTGACTTGTTTAAGAGCTTTTATGGTTGTGCATTGGGCTCTCCACAAGCCACCTTTTTTTAGGCTATTAAATTCAAATATGTAGAATTTGGTAGATGAAAAATTCTATAAACATCATCAAAGAGCCATCTGCATATCGTTAGCTACCAAAAACAAACGAAGCTAAAATGCTTGCTTTGGTTCTATTCTTCATTGTTTTTTGGAATATTAACATGATAACATAATGATTCTGTGTTTCTTTTTAGTCATAAAAACTCCTAGGGTCTCCATCTAGCTCTTGTTCAACACTCAACATAGACATAATAACCGTGATTGATTTATTCTGGAGATGTGACTTCGAGCTTGTTATGGGCTATTTTTTGCAGAGGCAGCTTTTGAAGTACTCCCTAGGCTTAATGAAATCAAGTTTGGAAGTGGTGTCATTGATGAGCTTCTGTTTTTGGACCTGCCACGTGAATTTAGATTGCCTTCTGGAATAATGATGCTGGAGTATGCAAAAGCAGTCCAAGAGAGTGTATATGAGCAACTTCGTGTAGTTCGTGAGGGTCAGCTTCGTATTATATTCACCCAGGACTTAAAGGTCAATATGAACACTGTTTCCGATACAAGTATTGATAATTTCTAAATTTCTTAATAACTGGCCAGTACTTCTATTCATTTTTAGATACTGTCATGGGAATTTTGTGCTCGGCGCCATGAAGAACTTCTTCCACGGAGGGTGGTTGCACCACAGGTACTATGTTCGAAACATTGTGTTCATTGAACAGTTCCACTTGTTCTTGTTTTTATGGAGTGATACTTCCTATAGGATGATCCATCACAGTTACCCTAACCAAAGAAAAGCATGAGAAAATGAATTGAGAAATAGAGGCTGAAATAGTCATCTCTTGTTTTGTTTTGAATGCTCTTAATCTTAAGCATTCAAGGATAAGCATGGTGGATCTTCTGTAACATCTATGAAGTTTTAGATAGCAGTTACTGGATTGCACATCATTTGTTACTGTGAGGTGAACCTTCTTCAGTTTTTGAATGTTGTTGATACATTTTTAACTTCAACCTAGTGAGTGTTTTCGCAGGTGAATCAGTTGCTCCAGGTTGCGCAGAAATGCCAGAGCACAATTTCTGAAAGTGGATCTGATGGGGTTTCACAACAAGATTTGCAAGCAAACAGTAATATGTAAGTAAAATGCCCATTCCCTTAATTCTTTCTTAATACATTTTGGTGTTGCTTATGCAAACTTTCTGGCTGAAGCTTGTTGACTCAAAAAGTTAATACTCACCAATGTTAATGAACTTAGGTCCACTCAGACCCCATTGTTGAGGCTATTTGTCCTGATCTAAAAAACATTTGACATGTGCCTGTTGTTCTGATGGACACAATAACTTCCTACTAGCTATTTTGTTTTGCTAACTCAAACTCATCTATTCATATGATACAATGAGTGCCTGAGGCATCTAGTGTTGATCCTTCATAAATGAAAGTTGTGGAGAGAGGATTCGGTTGTCCTTGAGAATTTTGGATGAAATCTCAAGATTTGAATTTATAGACTAGAACTTGCAGCTGAGACTGTTACGAATGTAAACAGTGGTCCTCATAAATCTTCTATGCTCTAATGGAGCATAAAACCATGTAGCTCTCCCCAGTCATGACATTCACAAAGCAGTGTCTCAACTCTTGAATGAGCTTTAAAATTTTACTGAAGGTTTTATCAAATAATATTTGGTTTGCACAGGAATGGATTATAATTATGGTTAGCAGTTAATATTGATCCCACATTGATCTTTTTTATAGGGTTCTGACAGCTGGTCGCCAGCTCGCAAAGAGTTTAGAGTTGCAGTCACTGAACGATTTGGGTTTTTCCAAAAGATATGTCCGGTGCCTGCAGGTATAACTTTCACTCTTTCTGGATCTGAATTTCTATACTGATAGAAGAATTCCAAATTATTTTCTTCTTGATTTTTACTCCAATGTATGACAGATATCCGAGGTTGTCAACAGCATGAAGGATCTGATTGATTTCTGTCGGGAGCAAAAAGCTGGGCCTATTGGTAAATTCCTTTTGTGGCTGGTGTGATTGCATTTTGCGTGCTTTACCCTACCCTTTAAGGTTTCTTTTTAATAAAATCTTGTTAAGCAGTTCAATGCTTTCTCAAGTTTAATATCTAGTACTTGAGAAAAATTGGAGTGTTTGTCTGTTTTGGCCTCTTGTTTTCTTTCTTTATTATTTCAATGGTCTGCGTTGTAACCTTCTTTAGTCTGAACGGCTCTCATGTGGATATAGTTTAGTTGCCTTATCTACTGCTAGGAATTATCTTAATAAGATTTTTCTGATGTTTGCACTAACCTCGAATGATTTTTATCAAAAACTAGCCTTGTTTGGTTTCTTTTCTTTTATATGATCCTTGTTATTTTAGTTCTCAGACAACTAACAATTTTGCATTTTTTTTGTGCATTTTGAGTATTCTTCTTTGTTTTTCTGTTGCTTGCTATTTTTTTCATGAGAGAAAATGTTATTTCAAAATACTGCGTAAAGACCTGATGTGAATACATGTCTACAGAGGGCCTGAAAAGTTATCCTCGACATGCCACTGCAGCAAAGCTCCAGTTGCAGAAAATGCAAGAAATGGAGCAGTTTGCTAGTGTTCAAGGTCTGCCACCTGATAGGAATGGTGTTCAAAGTCTGCCAACTGATAGGAATACCCTCAATAAGCTGATGGCTTTACATCCTGGAGCAAACAACCATGTCAATAGCAACAATCAAATGGCTGGTCGAGGTGCTTTGAGTGGTTCGGCGCAGGCTGCTTTGGCTCTAACAAACTACCAAAATCTGCTCATGAGACAGAACTCGATGAACTCGATGAACTCAAACTCCTGTTCACTTCAACAGGAGGCTGCTTCACCATTCAGTAATTCTAATCAGAGTCCATCCTCAAACTTCCAAGGAGCTGCTAATTTCATACCAGGATCCATGCAGAACTTATCTGCGAGTGGCTTTTCAAGTCCACATCGACCTCAACAGCCCCAGCAGCTGCAGCAGCGCTCATTGAGCTCTAATAGCTTGCTCCAACAGAACCTTTCACGGTCCTCCCATGGCAACCAGACCTTGCAACCACAAATGATCCAACAACTGCTGCAGGAAATGTCCAGTAACAGTGGGGGAGGAGTCCAACAACGTTCCATTTCTGGGCAGAGTGGGAATGATGGTGTGGCAAGGAATGGACTAGGTTTTGGAAGTAACCGTTTGGCAACAGCACCGACTGCTTCCGCTGTGTCAGTAAGCACAGGAGGACCTGCACCAAGCCGGAGCAACAGTTTTAAAGCTCCTGCAAACAGTGATTCTTCGGCAGCTGTTGGCAATAGTGGATTTAACCAGAAAGTACCAGATTTGCCTCAGAATCTTCATCTGCAGGATGTCATTGTTAGTGATATGGCCCATGAGTTCACGGAAAATGGGTTTTTTAACAGTGACCTTGATGATAACATGGGTTATGGTTGGAAGGCATGACTAACAGAGGTGGACCAGTTAGTTGCTCTCAAATGAGCGAGTGTTGGCCATCTGTATTTGTACAGAATATTCAAATATCTGCTTTCTCCCCTACCTCAAGTTTTTCTAATCATGGAATTTGTTGTGGCATCAGGCACTTGCACTTCAGTAGGTACTTAGATTTTCTCTATTTTTGTTTTTCTTCTTTTGCCCTCTCATCAACTTGTCTTTTTAGGGATTTTTTTTTAATGAAGTCTTGCAAGTGTAATCTATTGGACAAAACTGGAACAGCAAATATGATATCTAAATGAGTTCTCCATTATTGTATTTAAGCTTGTCTAGAATGTACTTCTCACTCCTCTGATGATGATCACCTTCACAATCTTACTGTTCTGTTGCACTATTTAGAGCTACCAAGATGGTGCTGTGTTTTATGCAGGGAAACATAAAGATTATGGCTGCTTGGTTTCTCCCATGAAGATCCTTGAGAAAATCAACCTATATATAAATTCCTGTTTGGGAGTTTGAGAGTGTAGTTGTTGTTGTTTTTTAAAGTGTTTTTTTGTTTAGAAATATATTAAAATGATATTTTTTATTTTTAAAAAATTATTTTTGATATTAACATATCAAATGATCTAAAAATATTTTTTTTTAATTTTAAGGTAAAAAATACTACTTTCTTTAATTTTTACAAAAATATTCAATTTTTTTCTATAACTTTTCCCAAATACAATTTCAGACACCCCAAATATTGCTACGTTGCCACTGGTTCATTTGTAAGAAATTTGAAGGATTGAAAATGCCAGTTTTTGGATATGGCTGATGTGACATGTCACAAAAATCCACATCAATCATATCCCATCCATTCAATATGCTTTTTTGAGCTTTCTAGCTGAAGCTCCTATCTTTACCGAAACCAAATGAATGCGTCCCCATCCTCATTTGAGGGGCAGCATCTTGCCCTTTTTCAAGGTTTGACTCGCGGCCTGTAAGTCACCTTATCCATGTTGTCGACAGGATTGGATCTGACAAGTGTTCCTTGGTGTTTCAAAATTATGGTTAACGACTGACGTGGCAATAAATTGGTGGGCCAACTGGCTAAGCCCTAATCTTCAAACGGTAGAGTGCCACTGGATAAGAATGCCAAAGTAGCATAAAGTGACAGGAACAATCCTCCAAATCAGTTGGTCACCGCTCTTTCTCATTGCTATCATGCCCTCAATCGAAGACACAACATGACCCAGTTTCTCAAGTAAATAAACTATATATTTGTTCAAAAAGTTCTACTTTCTCTGGCTAATGATTCTGTGTCTCCAATTTATTTTCCTGAGAGTCTTTTCACAACAAAATCACGAAAGAGAGTAGCAGTGGATTCTTGTTATATGGCTGATTTTAAGAGCTAGCTAATCTTGCACCATTGAACTAGTGCTCAGTTATTGTTTTGAGATAGAAAAAATAGGAACATCTCTCCTGTTTTGGAAGTTTAAATTTTCATTTTTAAACTATCTCAATGGCATTTATTTTTATATCTTCTTCTTCTCAGCTAAACATGTTTACTAGCTCTGTTCATCGATGCTTAGAATTTGTTTAAATGACAATCAGTCGCCTGTTTTGAAGGTGATGTATCCATTTTAGAGTTTAACATACAACTCTCATCCTTCATTGTTTTTTCACGAAAAAATGAACTTGATCAATTCAAAATTTACATTGATTTCCTAGAATACAATATTGTGGACCACGAATATGTATCCCACCATTCTCATTTTTCAGCTAAAGCTGCCCCCCTAATATATATATATATATTACCATGTAACATCTCATTACCAATCCTACCTACAAAGATTTAATTTGCCTTAAAATTGATTCAACTTTTCTCTAAATTCACTGGGACATATTAACACAGAATCTAAGCACACGCCACCTTTAGTATGAGTACAATCAATCTGCATCATGGAAAATTTGAGCTTCATTGGGGTGTTTTTGTTGTCAACAACAAATTCGCCAACATGGTAATGCCCCCAATTTCCTTGTTGATGCAAGTAGAATTCTGACGAGGCTTGCTGGCCGTTCGATGTCGAAAGTTGAAATCGGACAGGTTTAACATCCCAGCCATGAACTTGATCGACATTACAGACTCGTCGGCCGAATTTTTTCGAGATTTTGCCTAGTTGGAGCTTGAAGAGTAGGCTATACGTTCCTGCCGGAAACTCAAACTCTAATTCCCCCACTACCTCGAGCCACCATATTTGTTGAAGATACGCGATTGTGTTGAACCTACATGGCAACAATATTTAGTTCATAATTGCTTCTTTCTCTTATGTAACTTTGAATATATTTAGAACACTACCTAGTCATTGTTTTTAGTCAATTTTTTCCACTATTTTCTGAGGATTAATTGAAGTGTTAAGAAATGGCCAGCTACTGGCCAGATTGAAAGTTTTAATACTCACTCCTCGAGGAAAAGTGTGGTCCACTTTTTATTTTTTCTTTAAAAAAACTATAATTTATGTTTCAAACCATTATCAATTGAAGTTCATGACAGCTGGGATCTCTATCTTTGAGTTCAATTTGACAGGTATTTGATCTTTTTGGATATTATGCAAAGTAAATAATTTATAATGCCATGAAAATACACGACAATGATATTTCATTTTCATGAAAAAAATTATATTTATGAAAATTCAGTAAAGATAAAGCTACGACCACTGGAATATACGTGTAGTATAAGCATTTACGATTTTTGATGTGGTAATTTAAAAAAACAAATCCCATAAATTTTACTGATTGCGCATCATGAAGCCTTCGATAGATCAGGAATCTTACTTACTTATATATATATATAAACACCAAAAAGAAAAAGAAAAAAAAGAATATATAAATATTTAACCTGGATTCCTCAGATGATATATGATTCCAGTATCTTCGATCATCTATCCCTGTTATCCTCAATGCCTTATAAGAAACAGCTACACAGATCTTGCCACTACTTTTATCCAACCAAACTTGCTGTAGAAAATGAATCATACGAGAAATTATCTTTACTTATACAAAGATGTGTGGCATTTAATTAATTAGATCATTCGCAATCTATTCTATTTTAGTTTTACAGAAATGCAAAAGACTAATAATAATAAAAGAGATCAGAGGGATCTATCTATGTATACCTTAGTTCCATCATCGAAGCAATTAGGTCGACACAATCTTGCATAGATCTCTTTCTTGCTCAAACTCTCAGGACTTTGACCTAAGATTTTCTCCACAAGATACTTATAGTTTGATGGAAGCTTTGTTTCCCACACAAAATCAACCGAAGAAGCACCATGAAAAGTCCTGTTCAACTTGGCCAGTTTGCATATCTCAGGAGGATCTAAGTGCATAAAAATAGAAGCAACACAGCTTTCTGGGACATCGTCAAGATTAGTTCTTAATGGAGAAAACCCCACCTCAGTTTCCATGGCCAAACTAGACGAGCCCGCTCCCATAAAGAAAACGAAAAGAACCAGGAAAAGAAACAAGAAGACAACCTAGACTGATGATACCAGGTGTTTAATGGTAGAGTAGGAGGTAGTGAGTCATTTGGCAATCTGGAGGAGAGATTGAAGAAAGACGTGTCACCATTTTCGTCGTGTACGAGGGAGGTATGGATTTTGGGATATGAGAGAGAGAGATGGGAGAAGTAGAGGGCCTGGGAAGAAGAAAAAGGAATAAAGTGAAATTGAAAAATATGTGCTGAATAAGCTATAAGGATCAGAAGTTGGAAGAGGGACGTGTAGATGAGTGTGCATGGAATATTTATTTCTTTGGCAATCAATAATAATATGTCATATTATTATCCACACACGGTTTTGTGGCGTGTGGGAACCAATCAATCATGCATACATACATCCGTATATGTATACGTATACGTGAGTGCATATAAAATTGGAGAATAGAATAATGATTTCTTATGGCCTTTCCTTTTTGATTGTTTTTTTGGATAAATAGCGTGATTGGAGTTGTTTTTAAAAATATTTTTAATTTTTAAAAAATTATTTGATATCAGTACATGAAAATAATTTAAAAACATGAAATAATAATTTGATATAAAAAATAAAAATATTTTTTTTTAAAATTTGTTTTAAAACATAATAACATTGAGAGAAAAAATGTAAGTAGTTTTGTTACCCTACCTTTCCGATCCACAATAAAAAAAAAGGTCGCGTGTTCACCCACGTTTTTTTTCTCTCCCTCATATGATGCATCCTCTCGATGTGCCCTCAAATAATTGCTTGTCAACTTTATTCATGGAGATTTTCAATGATGGCATGGCCAAGGCATAATAATAATAATAATAATAATAATAATAATAATAATAATAATAATAATAATAATAATAATAATAAAAGAAAACGGCATGACCAAGGTAATATTTTTGGTTAATTTCATTAATCTTCCCTAATGGTCTAGATGCATTAATTATTATATTAGTTCCAAAAGTTCGTTTTTATTTATAACTTTAAGAATTTCAATCACCAATATCTCAGCATTTGATTATTTTTTTCAATTTATTATTTCCATCGATTTTCTTAACTAATTAAAAAAATATTTTTCAAATTAAGATGATGATTTTTTTATTTTTTTTAACAAGATTAACGAAATGGATATATATATATATATATATATATATATATATATATATATATATTCTATTTTCCAAATAAACCAATATCAAGGAGGTTGAAGTTGTTTAAGAGTTTATGATATTACATGATTTTACTTATGCATTGTTATATCCCGTAATATTTTGAATAAAACCCATTTTATTAATAAATTAAATGATAACATAATATTTATTTAAAAATAAAATTTAATATGATTGAGAAAATAAAATATATCATATTTTTCTGTTTTTTTTTTTATAAAAAAAACTATTACCTTTTGATTTTATTTTAAAGATATGAATTTAATAAATTAAATTTCAATCAATATAAAAAATAAAAATTGACATCAACTTAAAAAAACACTAAAAAGATTATTAAATATTTTTATGGGCATTAGATTCATGTTAAAATACACATAATTATAATGACTACAATAATATACAAATAAGATAAGTTTGAACAGTAAATATTTTTAGTTTTTAGAAAAATAAATAATTTACTATTAATCGGGGTGTTGTCTTTACTTGGGGAGGCTGCTCTTTCAATGGGGTCCAGCATTTCCAGGCTAGGGTTTATTTAATATCAATTTGTAAAGTGACATTTCCTCTTAATTACTCACATGATTTCTTGGATGGTCTATGAATAGTAAAACAAAATCATGATTGGTTGCATCACATAGGTCATAGAAAGTATCTTGAACACGGGAGTATGTGATTTCTTCCCCTTGAACACTATTTACACAGTAGCACATAAATAAAAATCAATGCTTTGTTGACTAGCTATTTAATTAACCGAAAGTGCACAGCACCATAAATAATTTTGTTTCCTAAAGATGGTGACTATTTAGTCCAGTGGCCCCATCATGCTCTGCCGGCGGGACCCTCTTCTTTTCATGGGAGTCATCAGCTGGCATGAAAGCAAATAATAATAATACAAAAAACAAATCAAAACCATCTAGTAAGTGTTTTACTTATTTTACAGTATCATTTTCGAGCCATTTAATTACTAATATGATGATCAATAAGAAAAGCTTGAGACCGAGTGATTTACTTTCCATTTAATTTCAGGTTCGAGTCATGTGATTGCTAATATGATAATTATTAAAGATTTACATGGTTATTAATTTCAGAATTCATGAAATTAATTGAATCACGTGCAAATTGGGTAAAACACTATCATTAATAAATAAAAAAAAGAAATCAAAAAATCACACAGATTAAGCTAGCTTAAGGTGGTCATTATTGAATCGACAAATTCTATGTTGAAAGTTTAAGCAAAATCATGTCGTCCACTAATTTCACACTTAATCATAAAGAACACGAGTGTGTTGGATTACAGATGACAAGTTCTGGGTCGTGAAATCATAAGGTTTGGACTGAAATTTCGAAGGGTTGCGTGTTTCTCATCTGAGTTTAAGAACACTGAAGTCAAAAAATAATTGAGATTAGAAGGTAAACTTTCAGTCTCATATCTGTTTGGAAGTTTGTTTAAGGATATTTTCTATTCAGAAATATATCAAAATAATATTTTTTTATTTTTAAAAAATTATTTTTTGATATTAACACATAAAAATGATCTAAATTATTTTTAACTTAATCCAATTGCATATAATTTTTTTTTTAATTTCAAATAAAAATATAATTTTTAATTTTTTTTAAAAACATTTTCCTCATACATTCTGAAACTCAATATTGCTGCCAAAAGCCTTTAATGATGACAACTTGAAAGATGGGACGACGCAATTATTTTGATGACAACTTTTATTTATTTATTTATTTATCTATACTGCGAATTTGAAAAAAAATCGAAATGAAAAGAATTTAATTTCCTCGTCACGCAACTTGACAATATTCTAACCTTTGATACAGACACACACATATGTATGTATATATGTGTATGTATATATGTATAGTGGGACGTGGGACGTTTTGTATCAATGTCGACATACTACTTTAAAAAATGAATTAGTATCTAAATTGTGAGAGGTCAAAGTTAGGTGATTGATTTATCTTTGAAGTAATATATTAATTATAAAATGTAACAAATAATGATTGTTTTTTGAGTTTCTGAATTAAAATATTGGAATTTAATTATTTTTTCAAATATATTTAATCATTGAATAATCTCGATTGATGTTCAAAATACATGTGAATTTTCTTAGGTTAATTATATTTGTTGGAATTGATTCTTCCTAGAGTCCTAGAGTAGTTGGTGAAATCTAGCATAGCATATGATTATGCTCCGAATACGCCTTATTTTTGGTGGGTCCAATAAAGATTTGCATTACTGGAGGGTCCAATATTAATTAATTTATTTTTTTGTTAATTCAGCACGTTCCCATCAATACGTCAACACCGAGTTTCAGGGAATTAAATTGATAATTATAGGGCAATTGGTGTGCGGGTCCCAATCTCCTCAAACATGAATCACATGGTTTGCATCACATCTTGCTTTTCAAGTGCTGGCATTTCATTTTAAAAATATTTATTTTTATTTTTGAAATTTAACTTGCTAAGTACATAGCTCAATCTAAAAGAACAAATAAACATACACTTTAAGACTCAAATCTAATAACGAACAACAAAATTAGACATCCAAATCTTTGTCGACCCATTTTTATGTTTAAAAAAAGTATTTACAAAACATTGAATATATGTAAATCCAATTTAGCTAGCTGACTAGATAGCCAAGGAATTAGATTTAAGGGGCGTTCACCCTTGAGCTTACAAGTTTATATTCACATATAAAATATAAATAATAATATTTTTAAAAAAAATTGATTTAAAATTCATATAAAAGCTTTAGCAGATAAATCTATAAGAAAGGCGGGACAAACCACAAACATTACAAGTAAAAAACATGGCTTGAACATAAAATATATGATTTGTGTTTTGTTGATGCATCGCTTTCTTACCAATGCTTAATAAAAATAAAAATAAAAATAAAAATAAAAATAAAAATAAAAATAAATACAATAGGGTTGAACAAGAAGTTTCAATAAATTAAATTGATAATTATAGGGCAATTGGTGGGAGGGTCCCAATTGATGAATCACATGGTTTTGTATCACATGGACAACTCTAGTTCCATAGCAATATAAACTTAGTTTATCTGATAAACATGGTGTTGTATCACATGAACAAGAAGAGTTTGTTGTTTTCCTAGAAGATAATGTAATATTAGAAAGGAATTGCCTCACTTATTTCAATTGAAAAATAATAAATAAATAAATAAAGAAAGAATGGAAAAGACTATACGACATGCGTATATTCAGAACTAGCAGCTCTAATCTCTTCCATGTCAGATTCCAAAATGAACTAATTAACAGCCACTTCCTCTTTGCAGATACAACAATTCTGCAAGATAAGGAAAAACAGAAGATTACATTTAGAAGCTGCTAAACATAAATCAACGTATCCATGCAAGAACAAATAATCCACCTTGTTATCTTCCAACCATTTCTTAATGCAATCCTCATGATATTGGTGTGCGCAGGGCAAAGTTACCAAGCGATCCCCCCTCTCGTATTCCATTTTACATACCACACACCTAGATTCAGACATGGAAGAAGAATTAAAGAGGAGATTGACAAGATCATAATTTAGAAGCTGTTTTTTGGGAAGTTGTAGGTGCAAGTAGATTGACATCTATGGATTGTGTTCGGTTTGTGTCCTAGGAAATGGACAAATCCAGGTTCGAAATACAGAGGTGGAGACAACATAATTATATTACAGTGACGTAATGTCATTTCAAAACCAGATGGACATGTCCTTTGTTATGAAACCATCTTGTATTAAGCTGATAGGTGAGCTCAACTCACAGAATATGATTTATATTGCTTTTTAATATATTTCTTCAAGTGAAAGTTTTTTGACTTGAAATTTGCACAGACTCACATTACCTCGTGCTTGGTTTTTCATCAAAATAAAATGAAAATAGTGACATTCGAACTCGTGACCGGTTGGTCAATAGAGTTCTAATACCATGTTAAATAAACATCTCATCTAAGAGTTTAAACTGATAGGTAATACCCAAAATATGATTTATATTATTCAATAGTATCCTCTCTATCCCAAATGTCTCCTTCTCTTCTCTTTCGAGACAATAACCAAACCCTCTATTGATGGCATTGTCCTGGTCTTTTTATTTGCACGTGTGTGCCCCTGCTTATCACTTGCACTTAAATGCTGTGCTGAATAGAACTTGTAATTGAAGTTAATGATTCTCTTACTCTGCGTCTCCTGAATTGCTTCTTGTGCTTGATGGACTTTACTTGTGAACAGGCAATCTGGAGATTGCTTCCTTCGACCGACCTTTGCTTACACTACCCATGGATTCTTCAAATCGATGCATTTCCTGAACAAAATAACAGAATGTCAAGGTTATGTCCATATTATAGAGGTCCCAGCAAGAACTGTGGAAGGCCGACCATTTCACTTTGATTCTTGTAGAATTTGAAGCCACAAATTGCCAAGTTTTGACCGAAATTCCAAAAGAATTCAGACTTTACAAAGTATGGAAGAGTTGTAATCTTCCAATCCTTTAAATATTCTTATGTGTGCATCATCTACTTCTGCCGTAGGCTGAGCCAAAATTTTCATACTGATTTCTTATTGAAAACTTAAATGCAATGAACAACATAAACTATCGTAATGTAATGTGGAAAATCTTGTTTGATAGAGCATACAGCTAGAGTTTCAAAGAAGAAGAAAGTAAAAACTAATGGAGTTTGCAAAAACAAGTCAGCTAAGAAATTTTACAAAAGCATGCAGTTCCCGTTTGAAAGCCTACCTCATATGACATATTATCTAAAAACAAGTCACCTGATAAAAAAAAGGTACGAAAATAGAAAAATTAAGCTCAGTAATAAGTAACACACAGCACTTGAAGAAAAATAGAAGAATAAGAATAAAAGATGAATGAGATCATTATTGTTGAAGATTGAAGAAGAGTTTGGTTCCAAGACTGCAACTGAAGATTTGAAGATCATTAGGAGTGTTTAGCTTTTAGTTTATGTTTCAATAAAAGATCAAAAGTGTTGATCAAAGTGTGTTAGCTATTTCCTATTTAAGAAGTTTTAATTTTCCTAGTTTAGTTGAAGAAGTTGTAACAGACTAGATTTCCTATTCTTGTATTCAATTTTTCTTCTAAATAAATCCAAGGGATGGCAGTAACCTTAAGCGATTCTGCTCCAAATATCTCATTTAAAAGGTTGTTTATTTTCGGTTGCCTTGTATCTCAAGTCTTTAGAAAAACAGAGCATACTTGTTCTTTAATCTGAACAGTGCCTGTTTTTCTGGAATTTTGCACAATTCCTGTTACTGACCTGAACAGTAACAGTTTGTGCTTCAGGATTTTATTTTTTCGTTTCCAACAATTATCCTACTCGAATAGAAGTTCCTCCACGATTAGCAGATGTTCCTCCACGATTACCAGAACCTCCATGATTATCATAAGTTCCTCCACAATTAGCAGTAGTTCCTCCAAGATTACCCTCCCATGCAGAATCTGTAGAAATTCACTATTTTGGTGATATAAACAAGGGTAAACCTGATTAACAATGGAAGTGGTCCGGTTGCTCAGATCGTTCAATTATCAAATAAAGAAAAAAATGTAGAGACCACAAACTAGACGAATATGTTTATTCAACTGAAAACCTTTAGAAATTTTACTCAAGTAATTTCATTATAACAATCAGTTAAATCCATCACCAGGCCAAATCAAAAAGTTTAGACTTCTGTCAGAATATGATTTGCAGGCTCCAAATATTGGCCAGCATCCAATTCCATCCCATCAACATTCTGTTATTTTCTATTTGCACTACTTTGATTTTCTATTTGTTTATATTGAGCCTGAGGAGGCATATCCAGGACTGTAACTAGTTGCATAATAAAAGCAGACTCATTTTTGCAGATTTTAAACCTCGCAGCATGAGATATGTGAGTCTTTAGAAAGCAGATTACGGAGTGAGGAACAAAATCTAGCACTTGCCAAGAGTTATCCAAGAACTTGACCATTAACTAAATATGATTCAATTAAAGGTTCAAAATTTTACCTGCTATACTTCCAAGGGCTACGACATATAAGGCCATAGTCCCCATGCTATCCTCCATCTCCCGCAGTTCTCTAGCTATAGCTGCATCGTCAGCTACATATGAATCGTAAATCTGATGCAGTTCTCGAACTATAGCTCCATCATCTTCCAAATACGAGCCATAACTTCCATGCCATGGTTGTCCCATCATGGCTCCTGAGAACTTCCCCTAGTTACTCCTTTAATGGCATGATAAATGGCTCTAATTATATTAATTTTAGCAGTGTGTATTCTCTAATACAGAAACAGAGATCAGATATATTCCAGGCACCATCAGGACCATCGATCCTAAAGGACTTCCAAGTTTCAACTTCTGATGCTAGATTGCTGGTTGTCACAATTTTTTTTCCCTACCTTTAGATTAAGGATAACATGCTAGTCTTAAAGTGAAGTTTCAATAAACTGCATGGATCCTATTAAATTTCTTAACTAGGTCCACCTCAATGCCAAGAAGTAAGAACATTGAAAGTTGCTTGTTATGCTGTGTGGTCAAAATGGAATGCCCCAATCTGAAGAGTCACTGTTTCCACCAAATTGTTCCATATAATCATTGTTAAGGAACCATCTCACCTAAAAGCTCAAGCTTGTAGGTGAGGCTCCATAATATGATTTATATTATCCTCTAACACACCCCCTCAAGTGAAAGCCTTTTGGGCTTGAAACTTGCACAGGCCCACATCACCTTATGCTTGATTTTTATCAAATAGAATGGGGGTGGTGAGATTCGAACTCGTGACCACTGGGTCAACAAGGCTCTAATACCATGTTAAGGAACCATCTCACCTAAAAACTCAAGCTTGTAGGTGAGACTCCATAATATGATTTATATTATCCTCTAACAATCATCACCTTTGTTCTATAAGCGTCCCTAAAATTTTGAATTCTATTCAGTTTTTCTGTTAAACCAGATGGGTATAGCCAGTAAAACAGCACAGTGCTGTGGGCTCTGCTCTTGAAGATGTCCAGTCCACAGAATATGGTAAAAAAATTGGATTAGATAGAAGCCAATATACTAGCCAGCCCAGATTATTTGGAAGCTATGAACTCTTTTCATGAAGGTCTGCATCTAGTCTTGTTCAATCCATCCCGAACAGAATACGGTAAAAAAAGTTTGGTTCTAATTTATAATGATTTTATTATCTTGAGATGTTAAGCTTCTGTAAGCTCCACAATAAAATCTTTGGCATTCCTAGTAGTGCACTAAGTACTGTAGATTTAAGATTATAGAGTTAGGAACAAAACTTTGCCAAAAGTTAACAACAAAAGGTAAGCAATTACTAGACTTAAATAAAATTTATTGGTTTTTACCAGAAGTATTTCCTGATTCTTCACCATAAATTGACATCTCCTGTAGATGTGTAGCCATAACTTCATTATTCGGCCATAAACCTCCATCTGCTTGCCCTGAGTGATGTCCCTGGTTTGTGCTTTCATAAGAACCAGGATAAAAGGATGCAATATTGCCATCGTCTTCGTATGATTCATACTGGGAGTATGTTCCCTGCAGCATTGTTAGCCAAAGAAGAAAAAACTTAAATTCACAATCATCAAGAACACATCCCCACATGATTAAAGCTTAAGGAAATGTTAAACTAAGAATCTGATGTACATAGTGCTGATAAGAATCTGAACCGCGGTCAGGATCAGCTAAAAACGTTCAAAAAGTCTAGATTCAAGTGTATACCCAATAGTCTGAATCGTTTCCATATTGATTTCCCTTCATGATGAACACACAACAGATTAAAGGCAGGCTTATTTTACTCCACAAAATTGAGGATCCCTTCTTGTACTTTTCCTTTCAAATCAAACTTCTCCTTGCACTTTTATGGACACCAAATTCAATACCCTCGTGAGAAAAACTATTTATTATCATTAACAGCACATTAACAAGGATCCTTTATGATAAATCAACACTAATCACAACAAAATATGTCTTCAAATTTATAGTCTTTTTCATAATTGAACACAAAAGCTCAACACTTTACAGTCTTTTCCAGGTCTAGCCAAAGTTTAATAATCAAATAAATGGTTACTAGTAAATCAAAAAGAAATTATCTTGAACATAAAAAACAACAAAAACTTTTTCATGAATCATTCCCGTAAAGCATAAGGATTGAAAGATCAAATCTTTACAGATTACAAGCATGGAAAAGAACAATAAATGACAGTAACTCAAGATTATAAGAAGCGACATTAAATCTCAACTACATTCTGCTAACTTTATATCTTGAACATCTAAAATGAAAAATGTATTCTTGAATTGACCATTCAAGAAAACTACTTAAAAGTAAAGTTAAAGTTAACGATGGGTTTGATTATTAAAAAAAAAATTAGTATATTTAGATCATTTTCATGTATTAATATCAAAATTATTTTTTTAAAAAATAAAATAAAAAATTATTTTAATATAAAAAAAAATCTCAATCACACTTTTAAATCGAATCGAGCAAAAACAACCTTGACAATGATATCTCAAGCCCCTTAAATTTATTCCAAAAGATTTATCAAATATTAAGAAGCTAAGAGGGATGATTTTAAAAAAAAAATTAACAAGAAGGTGGTGGTAAGGCTTATACATTTTATTTTTTTCAGTGTTCTTCAATAATTTTAATATGTCAATATTAATTTAAAATATATATATATATATATATATATGCATTATTTTTTTTTGTATTTTTTAGCAAAAAACACTTACATTATCAAAAATATCTTCTAAAAAATAATAAAAAAACATTATTTTATATATTTTCAAGAAAATAAGACTTTAAAAACAGCATGAAGCCCCACGGTTTTGTTCATTGTCTTCAATGATTCTGTATTAGAAAAATGAAAACGGAAAAAAACAAGGGCTCCTCCAACATGGACGGCCTTCTTTTTTAATCAATTATTATTGTTGTTGTTGTCTCTTTTTTTTTGTAAAAAGAACCAGTCACATTTCCATGAGATTTTTAAAGAACATCCCCCAAATGTTTTCAATAACACCTCTCCAGGAGATTGCCAGATAGTGATTTAATTTATTTCTTTTTTTATCTTTTGAGATTTGCTGATATCATGATATCATGAACCATGATAATAACCCACTGATCAGGTTGATGGCAAGGTTTTGTAATTATTGGCAACAACAGTCGGTAGTCTGCAGCTTGATTGCTTCTTCTACCATTATAAATAGCGACATTGTTAATGGTGTAACACAGCAACTTCTTTGCATTCATGGAAGCCATGGTTTCAGCAAGTGTTTTAGCAGACACCTGTCCATCTTTTCCCATGCTGTTTCTTCTAGCAGTATTATTGTTACTTTCCCTCTTCCTGAAACGCAAACCTTCCAAAGTCCCGGCGATTCCACCAGGGCCAAAATCATGGCCACTGATAGGGAATGTATTTCAAATCGGAGACAAGCCCCATATTTCTTTGAGTAAATTAGCCCAGGTTTATGGTCCTCTCATGTCCCTCCGACTAGGGACTCAACTTGTTGTGATAGGGTCTTCAAGGAAAGCAGCCTCCGAAATCCTCAAGACCCATGACCGGGAACTCTCCGGCCGGTGTGTGCCTCACGTCTCCTTCGCTAAGGACCCTAAGCTGAATGAGGACTCCATAGCTTGGACGTCTGAGTGCACCGACCGGTGGAGGTTCTTCCGTTCCCTGATGAGGAATGAGCTGTTTTCTTCGAAAGCCGTTGATGGACAGTCAAGCACAAGAGAAGCCAAGGCCAGGGAAATGATAGGTTTCTTGAGAAAGAAGGAAGGAGAGAGAGTCAAAATCCGAGATATTGTGTTTCCTTATGTATTTAATGCATTAGCGAACATTTACTTATCAAAAGACTTGTTGAATTACGATCAAATTGGAGAGTGTCAAAGAGTGCGTGGGCTTGTAAAGGAAATGATGGAGTTACATACAGCTCTAAACATATCGGATCTGTATCCTATACTAGGTAGGTTGGATCTTCAAGGTCTGAGTAGAAAGTGCAATGAGGGCGTGGGTAGAATTCAAGAATTATGGAGGGGTCTCATCAAAGAACGTAGAGAAGGCCGCAAAGATACAGGAGATGATGATAATTCTAGTAAACGTAAGGATTTCCTCGATGTTTTGCTTGATGGGGGATTTTCTGACGAGCGAATCAGTTTATCCTTGGTGGTATGATCTCTAACTTATACATTCATGATACATTCCTTCTGTTAAAATTCTAGTAATATCCTCTGGATTATTTTCTGCGAGCAGGAACTCTTAGCTGCTGTATCGGATAGTACCAGCTCAACAGTCGAGTGGGCGATGGCAGAATTGATGAGGAATCCACAAGCAATGAAACGACTTCGCGAAGAACTTGCTGGAGAAATTCCCGAAGACCTGATAGCAGAATCAAGCCTGGCCAAATTCTTGTGAACGTATGGGCAATTGCTAGAGACCCTGCCAATTGGGAAGACCCTTTGTGCTTTAAACCTGAAAGATTCCTGAATTCTGATCTGGATTACAAAGGAAACCATTTTGAGTATTTGCCTTTTGGAAGTGGAAGGAGGATTTGTGCTGGAATGCCAATGGCTGTTAAGAAAGTTCAGCTGGCTGTTGCCAATTTAATCCATAGCTTTGACTGGTCTCTACCAAATAACATGCTTCCTGATGAACTAGACATGGATGAGAAGTATGGCATCACATTGACGAGGGAGCAACCTCTTGAGCTCGTACCGAAATGGAGGAAATGATCAGAACTTCTCGTGGTGATGATGAAGCAACCCTTTAATTTCCTTGTGTTTTCTGTCATCTTGTGTGATTGTTTCTTGTTCTGAGCTGTGATCCATGAAGCATGTTAGGCTATTTGGTGTGGGGTTGTGCTATGCATATGATCTGTTTAATAGTTTATTAGTTTTGTGTGGAATAAGATTCTTCCTAGAGTAGTTGGTGAAATCTAGCGTAGCATATGCCATATGATTATGTTCCAACCAAGATTATCAATACTGTTCTGGTTGTCGTTCCGGGATTTTTCTATTGGAACATTTTGATTTCAAAGCGTATCGGCATGACATTTCAGTGTTATACTGTTTATATATATATATATATATGAAAAAAATTAAAATATTAATTTAACAAGTATAATTTAAATTCAAGATAAATTAACTTTAAATTATACAATACAAACACAAAGTCAATCAAATATAATCTCAAAATTAGAAACATCTCTAAAATTCTAAAATATTATAATAGTAAAATGTTTAAAATAAAAAAAATATTATGATTTTTAACCGGAACGGTACCGAGACATTCCGACCAGAATTTCCGGAACGGACCGGAATTAAAACCAAGACGAAAACAACGCTGTTTCATCTTAATTTTTTAATGGCACGAAACATTCTGGTCGAAATAAAACGAAATTAACAAGACTAGTTCCAACGACGCCCTATTTTTGATGGCTCCATTAAAGATTAGATTTCAAAAGCATCGAGCATTACTAGTAATATTAATTTATTTATTTTTGTTAATTCAACACGTTCCCATCAATACCCCAGCAACGAGTTTCAGGAAATTAAATTGATAATTTTAGGCCAATTGGTGCGAGGGTCCCAATCTCCTCAAACATGAATCAGAATGGGAAGCTTTTAAGTAAGAGAAATCACCTGGGAATTCATTTATATCGTCGGCAGTAGATTCATAATTAATCTTGCAGTTAATTGAAATAAATTCAAGAAAATCTATCTTCTATGCCTAGCAGCAGGGGAATAAAATACTTCTCACGTCCCATAGCATGCACCCAACCAATCGTTCCATCAGAACTCTAGCGCATAGCATTTGAAATTCATAGCACCCATATTCAATTCTTTCTAAGAATCACAAGCACTTCTAGAAGTTCAAAATCTGTCATAACACATTCAGTTTTGTTTCACAGATCATGTTCCGCGCAATTAGAGCAAATACTTTTGGTTACATATTATACACGGCTTTAAACTATCTCCAGCTTGATCAAATTGCAACAGGAATCACCAACCAAATCTTGGTTTCTCAATCACCTCCCACTTGCCTCTTCCACGAGTCCTCCACGATTAGTTCATCAACTCCCCAGTCTTCATAACTGGATAATTCCACAGGGTGCATTAATGAACAAGAACAAAATAGAGTCAACAGTAAGGAAAACTAAAGGAGAAAGATGTTTTACATTCCCCTTCCGTTTCAAGGGGCAAAATTAATTTGCTAATGATAATTAAGCTAACAATCTGACCTTCCATCAGGCAGGTAGCGACGGATAGTGAAAGGTATTTTTCGCTCACGAAGCTCCTTCATAGCAATCTAATCAAATGAAGAACCAAAACATCAAATTATTGTACATATATACAAGTGTAAAGCACCTGAGCGTACAGTTGCCCACACATACCATATCATACATTGCAAAAAGCACACCGATGTCTACAGCGTGTTTCATCTCTATAAAGCAATAATCTAGTAGTTCAACATCGATCTCAGTAAAACAATCTTACCTCGAGTGGGTCAGTCTCACCCTCCAACTCAACCATCACAGGAGCATTCATGCTGCAGCGCAAAAGAAAAATTAGCAAGCTCAAAAACTAAAATGGGTCAACCCAATTTTATAGTGACGAAGTTTGTTAAGGGAAAAATGAGTAAACCTGATTTGAAGAGCACGGGTTCCCAATATTCTAGCACGCTCATATTTTGTCATAAATTTTGATGTTTTACGAGGCCGCTCCACTGGTTCCTGTTCCTCTTTGTCTTCAGTTTCAATTGGTTCCCCTTTGTCATCTTCATTGTTATCATTATCTGCATCTTCTTCAACTCCTTCCTGTCCAATCATTGCACCCACATTTTATATAAAGAACAATATAGATTTCTAAGTTACATTGCAGGTAACAAATCATAATTTCAAGTTCTCACTTCAACATCAGGCTCTGGTGGCTCATCCTCGTATCTGCAACAACAAAGCAGAAAACCATTCACCTGTTATTTGAGCACCAGACAGAAGGGGGGAAATAACTCTTGAAAGCAAGGGCATTCCCAAAGGTATGCAGAAACATGTGCATGACACATTCAGGATGAATCTCAAGTAAACAAATATACAGCATCCAGAGTGGTCATAAATATTCAAATGGTTTCTATAATCTAAAACACAAAATTCTCACATCTTTTCATGACATAAAAGCAGAAATCAAAAAATTTATCACCAATAAGAAAATTATCAAAATCCTGCTGTCCGCATCTAAGTGATCTTAGTCCCTAATCTAAAATCAAAATCTTAACAAAAATCAAACCAAACCACCGACATCATCTACCTATCCGTACTTCTACCGACAACAACTTCATCGAATTAAACACAGAGCAACTCTTTATAAAATCAAAATGATTACTTCATGGGGTTACAATATCAACAAAGCAGAAAAATTTACATCAAGCATCATACTCACACTATAAACTCAAACAACAATCATGAAAAATCAACTAAATAGCATGATTTAACTACAAGATCCAAAAAATAAAAATTTCCCAGGGCCCAAGTCCAAAAACTTCCTAATCAGCTCAAATATAGCAAAATATCATCATATCACTCGGTTCATGAAAAAAAAAAGCAAAAAAATTCCCTTTAACAAAACCCTATTTTTCTGATCATTTTGAACAGAGAAAATAAACAACTAGCTCGTTTCTTATGAGAAAGAATAAACAGGAGCAAACCCCATGTCCACATCATTGTAATCTTCGTCTGCCATTATTTCTTGAAGAAGGAAGGAGAGCTACTCTCTGGTTCTTTGTAGGTCTAAAACCCCTTCTGTTTCTGTGGAATAGGAGAGAGAAAGAAACCCTCTTGTTGGCCTTGCTTTATATTTTACAGCGTTTGTTTCTTTTGGATAAATATCATTTTAGTCCCTGTCAATTTCTATTATTTTATAGACATACTTGAAAATATTTTGAAATATCACTCACCTGCCAAAGTTTTTGATGTTTTGCTTATTTGTCCTCAAAGTTCTTAATTATTCGTTTGATTTTGAATTATTTTAATTTTCCAATTCGAAATCATAACTCTGTTTTTTATTTGTCTAATAATCGAAATAGATTTATATTTTAATTTATTTATTTTAATTGATTTAAGAGAAAAACCTCCTCTCTTTATCATCATCAAACATGTTACCTTGACATCTTCAAAAAGGAGGTCTTATCCTTGGAAACATCTTCCAAGTGGGGGAAAAACCCGATGAGACGTCGGCCCAGTTTTCACTAAGGCTTGGAGCCCAACTACTTTTTGCTGGGTCTTCTCCGATGGCAGCAACTGAAATTCTCAAAGCTCATCATGGTTTGCTTCACTGCAGGCCTGTCTGGAGGAGTATGGTTGACTTTTTATATTAAAATAATAATTTTTGTTTTTATTTTTTTATATCATCAAATTAAAATAATTTAAAAATATTATCCAAAACAAAAAATAAAAATAAAAATAAAAGAATTCTTTTCACCACTACTTTTAAAGTTGGCCAGGTTAATTTTCATGCCATGCAGTGAATTATACTAAAAAAGAATCGTGAAAAAAAATTAAATAATATATAAAAAATTATATTATTATTAAACAAAATAAATCAATATTTTGCATGTCAAAAATTAAAACCTCGAGAACCAACTTTTTACCCAAAAAAAATCATTTCTAAATTGCTCTAGTATGTTCATGAATGCTTATTTCCTTGGCCGGCAGGTCGGGAGGTTGTAGTAGCATTCATTTCGGGAGGTTGTAGGAGCATTGGTTGTTAACTCGGGTAAAAAAAATTAATTTTGATTAAATTCGATCAAATTTATACAGGATTGTAAAATTAGACCTGTACGATACTTTCAAATCTTTTGAAATTTCAAAATAAATGCTACCGTCGCCCCTAGCTAGGCCATAGGCCATGCCCTGCCCCCACCCCTATATATATATATTATCTCTCTCTCTATATATATATAATCACTATTAAAAATTATTAATATTAACTTAAAATCACTCTTAATTTTTTTTTAAATAAATTTTTTAATTTTTTTTAAATTAAAATTTTTTGATGTTTTTAAATTATTTTCATGTTCTAATATCGAAATAATTTATTGGAGTTAGAGCTAGTACTAGTAATATCGGTGTCGGTGTTGGTATCAGTATTAGTACTAATAATCTTTTCAGTAATAATGTTTTTGATGAATGTATTAAAAATAGCGAGAAAAATGACGGTCATGAGACTGATTTTAATTTATATAACACACCAACAAAATATTTATTTTAAACTTGTTAGTTTTTACCTAATAAAATTCTATGGACATAATTGTTTTGTAATGTATTTTTAAGTTATTTTGAATTATGTATGAACCTTAACTAATTAAGTTTTATGGTCATAATTATATTGTATTGTATTCGGAAATATTTTACTTATAATTCTATGATTTTTCTACCTACACGATTTTTGTTGTGATTTTACGATCCGATCTTATGATCTAAATTTTCGAAACTCCTTCCGTGTCTTGTCAAAATCACAATTTTAACAGCCCAATGTGTAGGAACATTCATTTCCTTGGCCGGCAGGTCGGGAGGTTGCAGGAGCATTCATTTCGGGAGGTTGTAGGAGCATTCATTTCCTTGGCCGGCAGGTCGGGAGGTTGGAGGAGTCACTCCCTATTATATATTTTTTTGTTGGTTTAGAGGTCATTTCCTTCTGCAAAACGCGATTCGTGCAATTATTTTAGAAGCAAGAATCAATGGCTCCTTCATGGAGGCACGGATCCCATAATAAATAAATAAATAAATAAATCACATCATTATTTTATGCTCTCATTTGTCAACTAAATATTATAACTTTCATTCAAGTTTCTTAATGGTTCAGCCTATTGAAACACTTGCTGATTATTTGTTTTCTCGGTTAAGCATATTATATTGACTTTTAATCTTAGAATTCAAGCAATTTAAATTTATAATATCAATACTTTTAAAAACTAAATACCAAAAAGAAATATTATTAATTAAATTCCCGATGAATTTGGAATTATTTTCCTTTTCTCATATTAGAGCATCTTTTATACTGATCAAATATCAAATTAATTATAGTATAATATTTTTAATCTTAAGTAATTGTCTAAATTGAATTCTAGTTAGAAGTAATATTAAAATAATTCATTATAATCAAGAAGTAGAATAATCACCCAAATCTCTTTGTGAGCTATACTATAAAACAATTGTGAAAAAAAACTTTATATTATTATTATACAAAATAAATTAATATTTTTCATGTCAAAATTAAAAACCCCGAAACCAACTTCTTACCAAATAAAAAAAATCATATCCCCCCGCAGGCGGGGTCTTGGCTTAGTTGTAACAGCCCGGCCCAACTTGCCATATATTGTCCGCTTTGGGCCTTACCGCCCTCACGGTTTTGTTCCTGGTGACGCGAGCCCACTTCTGAGCCTAACGCCCCAAAACGCGTATGACAAGTTAGCGACCAGCACTCCTTATAAGGCCAGCTACCACTTCCTCACCCGCCGATGTGGGATATTACAATCCACCCCCCTTAAGGAGCCCGACGACCCCGTCGGCACAACCGGACAGCCAGTGAGGTCGGCTCTGATACCAAATGTAACAGCCCCGCCCAACTTGCCATATATTGTCCGCTTTGGGCCTTACCGCCCTCACGGTTTTGTTCCTGGTGACGCGAGCCCACTTCTGAGCCTAACGCCCCAAAACGCATATGACAAGTTAGCGACCAGCACTCCTTATAAGGCCAGCTACCACTTCCTCACCCGCCGATGTGGGATATTACATTAGTGGTTGAAAGACCTATTCTCTTTCTCTGCATCAGGGTTTAAGTTCTACAATGTATGTCTATTATCCTCACGGTGTCTTACTTGCTCACTAGCCTTGCAAAATATTCAGTGAATCTAAAGATTAATTGTAATGTGTATAAACTAGTCCGGACACTACAGTTATAAAAAAAAAATCATGTCCCTAATATGTTCATGAATGCTCATTTCCTTTTTATATTATTTTGTTGTTGTTTTAGGACTTGGGAGAAGTCTTTTCCCACTGCAAAACGAGATTGATGTAATTATTTTAGAAGCAGGAATCAAAATGATTCCTTCATTGAGAATGGAGAGTCTCTTACTTGAACTGAAATTATATATCTTCACTCATTTCATTCGAAATTGTATGCTCTCATTTGTCATCTAAATATTTTAACTTCCTTTCAAGTTTCTTAATGGTTCGGCCAATCAGAAACATTTGTTGATTATTTCTTTTCTCGGTTAAGCAATTCACAATTAATTGATCTAAGAAAGTCAAAAGATGTCTAATAAAAATGTCATACAAAAAAACTTGTTTCGAGAAACTAAAATTATTAAAATTAAATAGAATGACACTATCAAATCAGTTGATCTTTGATAATTCATTTTAGTTCTTTCAAGAACTAAAAAAATATAATAATCACTCTCACACACAAGATAAAAATTCAGAATGATATTGTTCAAAAACTACAGAACAACCCTAATGAATCCATCTTTGTGGACTAGATTAACCAACTTACAAAATTAACTCATAACTCACACTGATAAACTCAAAAAACTGATCCAAAAAAATCTTGAATATCAGCTAAAATTAAGTGTTAATTAAGCCTAGACATGATAAAAATAACAAATCTAACACATAGACTAAAGTTTTTTTTTTATCTAATTAAACAAAATAATCAAAGATAAATAAATTTTCTAGTTTAAATAATGTCATAAATGGAATTTTTATCATAGAAACACTAGGGTCTTTGTTGTCATCTTAAAACATCCAAAATAAACTAGGAAATTGATTAATGAAATTGCCTTCCCTTTAATTTTCTTATTTGTTTATAATAATTAATTATAATTTTAAATTTTTTTCTTAAGACATGAAAACTCTTGTTGTTTTTCTTTAACCCTTAATTATTTTGATAAAATTAAATAGTGCACATTTTTAAATATTAGAATCCAAATATGATTGTTCGTATTTTTTTGGATTGTATCACTAAAACAATATTACAATCTCCTCATGTTCTAAACCTGTCTATTCAAACCACATGCGGACAACAACCTTCTGCCTCATTTTTTTTATTGTTCTTGCTAGATTGTTGTTGACTTTATAGCACCAGCACCAATTAGAAGATAATGTTGCTAGAAGACAAGAAAGCCCGTCACCAGCCAGCCTTCTCAACTCTCAAGAGATATAAATGTATATATATATTGCCACCTCAGTCTGCTGAATCTTACGAGAAAATATGTCGCAAACTTCTTGGGAAAAATTGTTCAGTCATGTATCCTCTGCTGAGGTTCTATTTCTACTTCTTTTACCTCTAGCATTCATCATCCTCAAGAAAATTATACGGTCAAGTTCTAAAAGCAAGCATCTTCCACCTGGTCCGAAGCCATGGCCTATCGTAGGCGACCTTCTCCAAATAGGGAATCAGCCTCATGTCTCCTTGGCAGAAATTGCGAAAGTTCACGGGCCCCTCATTTCACTAAGGCTAGGAACTCAACTCCTAGTTGTTGGTTCTTCAGCCGAGGCAGCAACTGAAATCCTCAAAACTCACGATCGATTCCTCTCGGGTCGACACGTACCTCAAGTGATTCCTCGGGATAGCCATGTCCTTCGCCGGGTGGCGCTTATCTGGAGCCCTGAATGCATGGATACATGGAGATTGCTGCGAGGACTGTGCAGGGCTGAGTTATTTTCAGCCAAAGCAATGGAGTCAAATGCGAGTTTGAGAGAGAAGAAAGTTGGGGAGTTGATGGATTTTTTGGGAGCAAGAGAAGGAGAAGTTGTTAGCATTGGAGAAGTAGTGTTTAGTACGGTATTCAACACAATATCGAATCTTTTATTCTCCGATGATCTTGCTCGTTTGGAAGAGAAAGGGATGGCCAGTGGATTGAAGAGCCATGTTCAGAAGATGATGGTGGTGCTTGCTACTCCAAACATAGCTGATTTTTACCCTATATTTGCAGGGTTGGATCCTCAACGTTTGAGAAGGAAATTATACAACCTTATTGAAGGAACTTTTGGTATATGGACAATCAACGTTAAGGAAAGAAGAGATAGCTATGTCCATGATTCTCCTAAAAGAGATTTCTTGGATGTTTTTCTTGAAAACGGGTTTGACGACGATCAAATCAATTGGATATCTGCAGTATGAACAATCACAACACCTTTTGCTTTTATTCCATGTATCTGGTTAATTTGAATCCATTGGATCATAACAGTAAGGATTCTCTGTTGGTTTTCCTTGCAGGAATTGTTCAGCGCAGGCACAGACACTATTGCCACGACATTAGAGTGGGCAATGGCCGAGCTACTGAGGAACAAAGAAGTTATGAAGAAAGTTGACGAAGAGCTCGAGAGAGAGCTCACGAAGAACACAATTTCTGAATCTGATCTCTCTCAGCTTCCATATCTAAATGCATGTATAAAGGAAACCCTGAGGCTACACCCTCCTGTGCCATTGCTGGTTCCACATCGTGCTACCGAGACCTGTGAGGTTATGAATTACACAGTCCCGAAGGATTCTCAAGTTGTCGTGAATGTTTGGGCAATTAGCCGTGATCCCTCGATCTGGGAAGACCCATTATCATTTAAACCTGAAAGGTTTCTTGGCTCGAATCTGGACTTCAAAGGTAACAGCTACGAGTTTCTTCCATTCGGTGCTGGAAGAAGAGTTTGCCCAGGATTACCCATGGCCAATAAACTTATCCTCTTGATCTTAGCCTCTTTGCTCCGTTGTTTTGACTGGTCACTTCCCAATGGTGAGGATCTTGCAAAGATAGACATGAAGGATAATTTCTGTGTTGTTTTGCAGAAGGAACAACCTCTGCTTCTCGTTCCCAAAAAAAAGGCTGCAACTTTAGCCTGATTCTTGTCTATGGTCTGCTATAATAAAGTGTTTCAGATCTACAAAAAATAAAAAGCTGTTAGTGCACTTGAGGTCTCGGCCTAGTGGGTGTACGGACTTGTTTTCTTTTTCTGCGTCTGGATTCGAGTCTCTCTATGTATACCTGTTATCCCCGCGCTGTCTTACCTACTAAATAAGTTTGCAAGGTCTAAGAATTAGCTGTGGTACGTGTAAGCTGTCCGGACAACCAAGTTGTAAAAAAAAATAAAAAAGCTGTTAGGTTCATTATGTATCAAAGTCCAGCACTCTTATTGCTTCTAGTTCCTTTAGTTTTTTGCTTATAATAAAGTGTTTTTGAACATTGATATGTTAGGGCAAGTTTTTTATATTGTCAGGAGTGTTTTTTCAATTATATTCTATTTGAAAATATGGATGAATTAGAATTAATGAGCATACACAAATCGCAAATATCAGAAATGAGCATGAAAATCCAGGGGAAATGAAAATAGCACACATTCAAAATTTGATTTCCCTTGAAATCCAGTTCATAATTAAGGAACCTCCTCTTGCTTAAAGCTTAATCAGTTCTTCCCTAATTTTGAGTTATGATTCTAGTTCACAATTCTGCTCTATAAATAACCAAATTAGTTCTGATTGGATTTATTTATTCAGCATGGAGAATAACTATTAAGGGAGCTGCAAAAGGCCAGCAAAATCACAGGCCCACCTATATATGGGCCCATTGTTTGTAACAGCGGACAGACGAAGTTACATATGAGCTGAGCTATGGTAATCCCAAAAACTTCAAGTCAGCCCACATGTAATCTTACGTGGCCAACTTCCAATTTCCAGTCCTTATTAAATCTGAGCTCCCAATTAAATTAAATAGGAGATGGATTGATGTGACTTGATTAATTTTATTGATATAAAAAAATTAAAATTAAATTAAAATAAAACAGTAATATAAAAAATCAAAACCAGATGCACATGCATAAATGCACTATGAATGATTGTTTAAAAACTGCTTGAATTTAAAATAAAATAAAAAAATAAAGTTGGCATTTTTTTTTTAAAACAAAACATTGATTTCTCAACCTGTTTTTATCATAATTTTTTTTTAAATAAAAATATCAAAATTCATAGAAATTAAATTTATATCAAGATTCATAGAAATTACATTTTTATGCAATTCGACTAATTTCGGGTCATTTTGTAGTTTCATCTTGACCCGATTCAATTTCAACCATTATTTTATTAACCTTTATTTTATCTTTTTTATTAAAATAATGTTATTTTGATTTCTTTTATCATTAGATTAGTCCAATCCACCATGCATAGGTAAGACTATGCTTCAAATGACTCCAATGCCTTATAATTTAATACGAAGAACTACTTTCATTCCATGCTTAAAAAACACCCAACAAATCTTCTAATAAATCAATAAAAATAATAAATACTTTCAATTCAAATTAACGTAGAAACAAACAAATGATCAATATTTATTCCTAAGAGTATTGATTTATAAATAATGTTGCTACTTAGCTATAAATTCGTTAATTCAATTATCCCTATATAATTTATGCCTTGCTTAGCAACACCATTAGTAAAATGTTAACATTAAATTGCTAGTCAAATTCTTCATGACAAGAAAATAAACAAAAATTACCAACTAGCATGGTAGCCAAGCGAGCGACATAACAGATTATTAAAATAATCTACTATCCTTAATTACTTGTATTTATAATTAATATTAAAATAAATTAGTAGTCAAATACATAAATAACAAAAAAATAGCAGCTAGTTATTATCTGGCGGGAATTAACAGCTGCAAATTGTTTAAACCGATGCGGCCCCGTTTGGCATTGCGATTGAACTGCTTTTGGCCGAAATTTGATTTTTTTTTTTTACATTTTAAAGACCTGTGGTTTGGTGTTTTTAGATCATTTTGATATACTGATTTCAAAAATGATTTTTAAAAAATAAAAAAACATTATTTTGATATATTTCGGCACGATAAGCACTTTGAAAAGCTACCGCAATCGCACTCCCAAACAGGCACGAAGTCAAACATCATACTGTAGAAAAATCGTTGCGTTGACGTTATCGATTGTTAATTCTAATTTAAATTTTATATTTTGGGTTTCAAAAACATTTTTAACTCCACTCTCTTCCTTTTCTTCTAATTTCCTTATATATATATATATTCACGAAAAATGTTTTTTCTTGAATCGAGAGGGAGAAGTACGTAGCAGCAATGATATGCAATTTTTAATCAAGTTTTTGCCGCAAAGTTTTATATAAGCACGCAAGAGGGGTAATTATATATATATATATATATAGATAACATGTTCAGCCATTGGAGCCCTTCAAAGAGCTCGCCCAGTTTTCTATATAATTATTGCATGAGGCATATGGTGATGGTTTTGAGGGTACATATATATATACATATGTATATATATATGTACCCTCAAAACCATCACCATATGTATATATATATGTACCCTCAAAACCATCACCATATGCCTCATGCAATAATTATATAGAAAACTGGGCGAGCTCTTTGAAGGGCTCCAATGGCTGAACACGTTGTAGTTTTCTAGTGGTTTGTTTGCTGAAGAGACAAGAGTGGCACGATGTGATCAATTGGCATTTCTCAGCTTTCTGCACTGTATCTACTAGACCGGATAGAGCCTTCCTAGCCCACCCACTTACACCCCCAGTCTCACTCATGCCCCACAATATTTTATCGAAGTAAACGAAATCAATACCATTTACTATTCAAATCCCAGCCTTCCCAATCTCACATATTGCTTGTTTAATCAATTATTATAATCTCTCTCTTTCCATAATTCAGAGCTATACGCCTATAATAGCTGTGTCCTCATGATCACTCGCATCGTATGATAAACTTGATTCAAAACCTATCTCTCCTCAACCCTTTTTCTCTTGCAATAAACATTCACCGGCTAGCCATGGCTAGTCCTAATCAACAATACCATGCCACCTTCAAACCCCACAAACAATTCACTTCCAACAGCCCTTTCTTCTTCAAGAAAACCAGTCTCCACACCCTAGCCCTTGTTCTTTTCCTCTGCACCTTCTCTTATCTCTTTGGTGTCTGGCGCCACGACGGTGGCGGCGTATCCGTTAATAAGAGCAGCGCCACCACTGTTTCAGTCCCATGTGACCCCTCAAAAGCCACCACTGCAGCCGCAAAAGGGGAGAAACCCCTTGACTTTTCGGCCCACCACAAGGCGGATGATTTAGATGTCAAGTCAACATCGGAGGTCAAAACCTACCCATCATGCAACGTGAGCTTCAGTGAATACACACCATGCGAGGACGCGAAAAGATCGTTAAAATTCAACAGGCACAAATTGATATATAGAGAGAGGCATTGCCCGGAGAAACATGAGATGCTCAAGTGTCGTATACCAGCTCCGCACGGGTACAAGAACCCTTTTAAATGGCCTGCTAGTAGGGATTTTGCTTGGTACAATAACGTGCCGCACAAGCATCTAACGGTGGAGAAGGCGGTGCAAAATTGGATCAGATTTCTAGGTGATCGGTTTAGATTCCCTGGCGGAGGAACTATGTTTCCTGATGGCGCTGATGCTTATATTGATGATATTGGAAGATTGATCAATCTCAAAGATGGGTCTATTAGGACTGCCATTGATACTGGTTGTGGGGTAATTGAGCTCTTGACCCTTAATCTCTACACATATTCTACTCTCTTTTTAATTTATGATTTCTCTAATCTTAGCTTATTAAAACAATTTTTTTTCATTTTTCTCCCCATCTTTTTGAATTTTAAAATGTTTTTATTCTTAAAAATAGTGAAGATAAAAACGAAGATTGTGTCTTTTCATGCTCCTAGATAAGCACCCATTAATTGAGTTTTAAAGTCTTGTAACGGTGTTCATAAATTAATCAGTGTGTGACATTGGAATATGTACATGACTTTTGCTTTCAAAACGTTACAAAGTTTCTGGATTTGTAATTGATCATTTATTAATTGTGGAGTGTGGATCTAACATTAGGGTTAAGAACTTTGGTTTTAGAAATTATTTTATTACTTTCGCTAAATCAATTTATTTTTTTGATGAATGTTATTATTAATTTATTGGTGCAAGTGGATCAAGGGGTGAGATTTGATTTACTACTAAATAAAGCAATAAGAGGCTAAGAGATATATAGCTGACTTTCTTCTCTAAGCTAGCCTAGGACAATCCAAAGTATAATTTAGACCGTTTGATTTGATAATTAATATTTTCTTTCCCGAAAATCAATCTCTAGATAGTATAGACAGATTGACTTGGTATCCACCAGTACAACTCATCAATCATTCAATGAATTAGATTATCTTCGGAAAATGATTTCGGCAAGAATCTTTAATGAATTTGCATATATGAGTTGGGATATTCTTAAATTTTCCAGTCCCTGAACTTGGTTAGAACTGGTGCAGGTTGCAAGTTGGGGAGCTTATCTTCTGTCACGCAATATATTAACAATGTCATTTGCACCGAGAGACACGCACGAAGCACAAGTGCAATTTGCCCTAGAACGAGGAGTTCCTGCCTTGATCGGAATTATGGCCTCAAAAAGGCTGCCGTACCCATCTAGAGCTTTTGACATGGCTCATTGCTCTCGTTGCCTTATTCCATGGGCTGAATTCGGTACATAATTTAATGATCTTAAACAAAATTCTGTGTTTGATAGTGCAGTGGTTAAATTTGAAGGAATTTTTTTTTTCTTGGCATGGAACAGGAGGACAATATTTGATTGAAGTTGATCGAGTTCTAAGACCTGGTGGGTACTGGATTTTGTCTGGACCTCCAATTAACTGGAAAAAATATTGGAAGGGCTGGGAAAGAACAAGAGATGATTTGCATGATGAACAGATGAAAATTGAGGCTGTGGCTAAAAGCTTATGCTGGAAAAAAATGGTGGAGAAAGGAGACATTGCTATTTGGAAAAAACCAATCAATCACTTGAATTGTAAGGTTAACAGGAAGATTACACAAGATCTACCTTTCTGTCCTGCTCAGGATCCTGAAAAAGCCTGGTAAATACATGTGCTTGGCAACACAGAATTAAAATTTACATTTTTCCTGGATGTTCTATGCATCTTTATCAATTCCATTCCATTTTTTTTCCAGGTACACCAACATGGAGATATGTTTGACTCGCTTGCCTGAGGTATCTAACAAGGAAGACGTTGCCGGCGGAGAATTGCCGAAATGGCCTGAGAGATTGAATGTTGTGCCACCAAGAATTAGTGGAGGAACCCTGGAAGGAATTACAGCTGAGACTTTCCAGAAAGATTCATCTCTATGGAAGAGGAGAGTGTCTTATTATAAAGCTGTAAACAACCAGTTAGAACAAGCTGGTAGATACCGCAACATCTTGGACATGAATGCTTACTTGGGTGGATTTGCTGCTGCTCTTATTGATGATCCACTTTGGGTTATGAATGTGGTTCCTATCCAAGCTAAGGTTAACACTCTTGGAGTGATTTATGAACGAGGATTAATCGGAACATATCAGGACTGGTAAGCAGATCGAACATAAACTACTTTGGTTTGGTTAGGTTAGAACTATAATATTTAGAAGCTGTTTGGAACAGCTTCTCAAACTGCGTTTCAATTTTTTTTTTATTTTAAATGAATATGTTTTGGTGTTTTTAGATCATTTTGATGTGCTGATGTCAAAAATAATTTTTAAAAATAAAAAAATATCATTTGGATGTATTTCAGCACGAAAAACACTTTGAAAAGCTATAACAACAGCTGTCCTAAACAGGCCCTAAGGGTTAATCTATCTTATGATTTCATTTCTTTTACAGGTGTGAGGCCATGTCTACTTATCCAAGAACTTACGACTTAATCCATGCTGATTCTGTATTTAGCCTCTATGAGGGCAGGTAATTAATTATTTATTTTTCTATGCTATGACCAGACACGTTTGTTGCTGCTTTTCCTGTTCTAAAATAGCAGGATCATGGTCAACAACGCTGTTATAATAATATGAAATACAAAAAAATCCATGCATGAGAATACCAAACACATGGTCATGTGGGACTCGATCCACGGGATAAGGGTCTAGTTGGAGGACAAAAAATTTAGTCTTTTTAATTTATTTGTCGCTTATATTTATATAATTAAGATAAAACTGTGTAAAAACAAGAATTATTAAATGGGAAATGTTTGTAGTTACAGGTGTGGAATGGAAAATATTTTGCTAGAGATGGACAGGATTCTGAGGCCTGAAGGAAGTGTAATCTTTAGAGATGATGTTGATGTGCTGGTGAAGATCAAGAAAATAACTGATGGATTGAACTGGGATGGTCAGATTGTTGATCATGAAGATGGACCTCATCAGAGGGAAAAGCTTCTTTTTGCTATCAAAACCTACTGGACAGCTCCTGCTGTCACCACATCTTCCTAAGGAGCGTCACGTCCATTTGCTTTGTTTTCTATTTAGATCTCTCTCTCTCTCTCTCAAATATGATTCTTTATTAGATTAGCTGAAGATTAGTGCTCGTTTGGCATTGCGATCCCACCGGTTTTTGGCTGAAATTTGAAAAAAAAATTCATTTTAAAGATCGGCGGTTTGGTGTTTTTAGATCATTTTGATGTGTTGATTTCAAAAATAATTTTTAAAAAATAAAAAACATCATTTTAATATATTTCGGCACAATAAACACTTTGAAAAGCTATCGCAATCACACTTCCAAACAGTCCTTAATCAATTCATCAGAACTCTAAAAATTATGTTACACCTCTTGAAGTGGCCTGGACACAGAAATGCCTAGCCTCTTGTTTCAAATTTTGTATTTATGTTCAAGGAAATGGATCTGTGCCCAAATCAAGAGCATGTTTTGTGCTGGCAACTTTTCTTACACATAAATTTGATGATCTAACTACAGAGAATTCAACAATCGCTACGAGCTCAAAACTTCTATCAGGTGAGTCATGTAAAAGATCAACTATATCTAGCCAAACCCCAGCTATAAATTGAGGCCGAGATTAACATAACGAGATATCTATCAAAGAAATCCAGGTAGCTAGAAATCATACAGAAGCTCTAGAAACTTGGTCGTCGTTACAAATTGTTAGATAATTCCCAAATATGGCATCGCTCAAGTTTCTCAGGCGCTCCCCAGCAGCACTGCTTCTCTTGCTCGTTGCACTCGCAGTGCAGACTCAACTTTCTCAGTCGCAGCAATGCACATCCCAGCTCAACAGCCTGAATATTTGTGCGCCATTTGTGGTTCCTGGTGCTCCGAACACAAACCCTAGTTCTGATTGCTGCAATGCGATTGGTGCGGCGGTGCAGCATGACTGCCTCTGCAGCACTCTCCAGATTGCGGCTCGCCTTCCATCTCAGTGCAATCTCCCACCTATCACTTGTGGTAACCAGTAGGTATGAACTTCGTGAATCAAATTTTAAAATTGTATAATATTAATTAACATCTTAAAAGAAATTGTTAATTTTTAGATAATATTATTCTTCAAAATAGATCTAACAATTTAAGTTATGACTTTTTTTATTTTAAAAAAAGAAAAGAAATATGATGGATCTTGACGAAAACAATCCCAACTGTTCCTAGCAATTAAAATATATAACATGATCCAACATTCATATCCAGGCCTGAATTATCCATCCCTTATCATTGACTTTATTTTTTAATTATTTATGTATATATATTGTCTCTTTGCAGGTGCATCATGAAGCTTAATTTGTCAGAAGAGTGGCCAAAGAATAATTAATCCCACTGGAGTTAGTTTATGATCCACATCGATCCTTTTTCTTTTCTTTTCTTTCAAATGTGTCGTCCCTATATGTGAACGAGCAGAAGCTTCATGCTGAATAATAAATAAAATATATAATTAAACGCTGTTAGTATCTGTGACTGGATATATATATAGCAATTACATGCACGTAGCAATGCAGACAAAGAAAGTACGATTGGCTTGACGAGAGATTCTAGCACTCTAGTGCATATTACACGATTGAAATTATGTTAACAATGGTGAACTGGGATTTCACATGGAAACAATAAATTAAATAATGATTAACATATTAATTCCCATGTTAATTGTAGTATATGCTATGATCAGAGTACTTTCACCTAATCAAAACTAGCACTTTTTCACTGCAAACGCACGCACCCTAAAAGAGTCAAGCGTAGCTTGTGGCCTGCAGATGAACAGTCAAGAATTGATCAGGAAGTAGCCAGCCTGCAAATTAAGGACACAATAATGTTCGTTCAGGTCATAGCTCAAAATAGCATAAGGCCTGTTTGAGAGTGTGATTGTGGTAGTTTTTTAAAGTATTTTTCATGCTGAAATATATCAAAATGATGTTTTTTTATTTTTTAAAAATCATTTTTGACATCAACATATCAAAATGATCTAAAAACATCAATACATATTCATTTTAAAAAAAAATTCAAATTTTCGACAAGCACCGATTGCAACGCACTCCCAAACAGGATCCACGAGCATCCATCAAAAAAGCCAAATACTTTGTTCTATTTCTTCCTTTCCTATACATTTCCCCATCTTTATATTTCCATGATTTTAGCATATCAGACTTGTTTTCTCAAGAAAATAAGCCAGTCATCAATTGGACTCATCAACCCAGTCTAGGACACTATTAAAAAGTGTATATCCAATTTTTATTTGAAGTTTCCTCACAATTTCAACACTAAATATTGTGTTTTTTAAAATATATTCTCTCACATATAATCTTGGCATGTGTTTTTAAAAAAATAATAAAAATGAAGGAACTTTATGTTTGATATGAATTTATAAAAGAAAAAAAATATATTTTAATTTACAATGCTGAAGTTTATTTTTAATATACACAGTTATGATTTTCTTTGAATCTTCAAATCAAGAAATAACTCCAAATAAGTTACAAAAATCACAGCAAAACCTGTGTTAACTGTTAAGCTCACCCATTACCAAAAAAAAACTGTTAAGCTCACTATCTCTCACTTTCTTAAAAAAGAGAGCTTCTGGATAAATTGCATAAACACCCCAAACTTCTACAAATTATACTTAACCCCTAACTCATTGGGCTCAGGAGACCTTACTGATGCCTCATGGCTTGCTGTTTCAGACATGAACTAAAATGGATCTTAAGCATGACTTTTCCCTAAAATCTCAAATCCGAAGCAAAAACCCTTCCCTCTCTTTCTCTCCATCAAAAACCCTCTAGGATTGTGAACCTTTGAGACCCCCAAACCCTTCTAGAGGTACACGCACTCTCTTTTCTTTTCTTTTCTTTTCTTTTCTCTCTCTGCATGTCTTGCAATTTATAGAGATGTTGCTTCTTATCTATCAAAACTCTTTTTTTTTAGTTTCATACTTGGCTTTAAGAGATGGTTTGTTTTTGGTGTGGAAACAATGCCCATTTGGAGAATTAGAGACCCTTTTGTGTATATTGTATTATGTTGTAGTTAGTTTCAATTCAAGAGAATTTATCTTTTCTTGTGTTGTTGTTGTTGTTGTTTCCTTTATTAGTACTGGCGATGGTAATTTCCGTGACAGTGGAGTTTTTAGAGTATATTTGTGAAGAAAGAATTCAATAAATTCAGTTTTGGTATTTAATTTCATAGCTAAGAGTTTTTTAATGAATTTATAAAATAAAGATGGACTTTTTTTTCCTGTTTTGATAATATTAGATGGTATTTTTAGTTTGAAATGAATGTAAAAACTGCTAGTATTTTTGCATGTTGTCATGGGCAGATGATGATTGTAATTCAAGAACTGTGATCGTTTTGCCAGTTGTGATTTCTGTTGAAGTGAGCTAATGGTTGTCTTTGTATATTTCTTTTATGTAATGTTTTTATGTTCTTGTCCTTATTTCTTCCTGTTTTCTGAAGGACAATGAGTAGAGATGATGAAGAATTAGGTAGTCCTTGTGATGAGTGATGCCAGCATGGAATTCGGGCTTCAAATGTCAGATAATTTGGAATTGAACTTAGATGAGGACTGTAGTAGTTTGAATTTTGCACTGGTCAATACATCCCAGTTCAGTAACTCATCGAAAGATGGTGTTAATAGTGGTGGGGCACTAAAAATTGGCACAGAGTTTGAATCGGATGAGCATGCTTATATATCTTACAACAAGTATGCCAAAACAGTAGGTTTCAGTGTTCGAAAAGATTGGGTGAATAGGAGTAAGGTGCATGGTCTAGTGGTGTCTAGAAAGTTCACTTGCTCTAAGGAAGGTTACCGGCGGAAAGACAAGAGAGATCTTAATATGAAGAAACATCGGAAAGAAACAAGAACTGGTTGCTTGGCTCACATGATTGTCACTCGCCAGCCTTATGGCAAGTACAGAGTGACCCATTTTGAGGCAAAGCATAATCATGATAATATAGACCCAAATAACTCTGAATCGCAACTATCATGGAGAAAAATACATGTTGATCAAGCTGCCGAAGGTGAGTTGCCTAGTAAATCAGGTACAGAATCAAGTTCAACCTTGGAACTGATGAACAGAAAATTTGAAGTCTGGCAATCTCTTGATTACCTGGCCATGGATTTTGACAATTCCCTGCAGTCTGAAAGGATTAGAGATATGAAGGAGGGGGAGGCAGGATGTTTGCTGCGTTATTTCCAGAGGCAGCACATTGAAAACCCATCATTCATTCATAGCATTCAGGTTGATATTGATGACAAAGTAAGTAACTTATTCTGGGCTGATGATAAAATGGTAGTGGACTATGATCATTTTGGCGATGTGGTCTGTTTGGACACTAGTTACCGAATGAATAAAGATCTTCAGCCATTTGTACAGTTCATAGGAGTGAACCACCACAATCAAGCAGTAATTTTTGCTGCTGCTCTTCTATTTGATGATACTGTTGAATCACTTAAGTGGCTGTTTAATACATTTCTAGAGGCAATGTCTGGAAAGAAGCCAAAAATCATTCTTACTGATCAAGATGCAGCAATAGTTGAAGCAATCAATTCAATTTTACCTGAAACAAGCCATCGTATCTGTGTTTGGCAGATGTACCAAAATGCTCTTAAGCATCTTAGCCTTGTAGTGAAGGATATTGAATCCTTTTCTAATGACTTTAGAAGTTGTATTTATGACTACAATAATGAGGAGGCTTTTGTTCATGTTTGGGAGTGTCTGCTGGACAAATATGGTCTTCAACAAAATGACCGGCTAAGATGGATGTTTAGAGAAAGAGAGAAATGGTCCATAGCATATGACAGGAACACATTTTTTCTTGACATGAAGGGCTCGCATGTGGCTGAAGACTTATCTAATAACTTGAGAAGTTACCTAAACTCTGACCAAGATGCTCTTCAGATTTACAAAATTTTTGAAAGGGTGGTAGACGAGCAACGCCTCAAAGAAATACATGCCAATGATGAAATGACTAGATGCATGCCAAGATTACTGGGGAATGTAGTTTTGCTAAAGCATGCAAGTGGTATTTATACGCCGAAGGCATTTGAATTATTTCAGAAGGAATATGAGAAGTGTTTAAATGTTCTAGTTACCCAGTGCAATGGCAAAGGAGTTTTGCTTGAATATAAAGTCAGTACATTTGGACAGGCTCAAGAATATACAGTCACATTCAATTCAGCAGATGACACAGTTGTTTGCAATTGCATGAAATTTGAGAATGTTGGGTTTTTATGTGGCCATGCTTTGAAAGTTCTTGATAACTGGAACATAAAGGTGGTTCCATCCCGATATATCTTGAAGAGATGGACAAAAGATACAAGGCTCGGACGAGTAAGAAATAGCAGTGAGTTCACTGCTAAAGAGAACTCAAAGCTGGTTGTAGCTAGCCGTTATGAAAATTTATGCCGCAACATACTCAAAATATCAGCCAGAGCAGCTGAATCAGAGGATGCATTTCAGTTTGCATTAAGACGACTAGATGAGCTAATTGAAGGTGTAGAGAAGATCTTGATGTTGAAAGACGAGGAGGGTCAAGGCATCAACTCTAGTAGCACAGTGCTGAATGGTTTTGAAAGTGAAAATGCTGAGTATTTCTTTGATGAGAAAGAACTTGAGGATCTAGGTGAAGACAACGGAGTGGACGGAACCACAGAAAAGGAGAATGCTGCTCCTGAGAGACATCAACTGAAGAATATAAATGGAAAGAGCTGTAAGAAAAAAAGATTTCAGCTTGGACAAGCACCTTCACCAAATACTAGTAGCTGCATTTCAAGTCCTCCACAAGCATGTGTTATGACTGAAGGCCCAACTCACAATCCTCTTCTGCAGGTTATTGTAGCCATACTTTCAATCACAACCGTTCATACTTAGACCCTTCCTTTTCTTGCTTGGATTCTTTCTCATGGTTGAGCTGATAATTGAATGATCCTTCCATGTTTATCAAGCAGGGTTTGTATAATTTTGAGGCTAATCAGGTGGTTCAGTGCATGTACCAGCAGCAGAATCCAATAATGGACCATGAAGATTATCCAAACATGTACCAACAATCAATTTTTTTTGCTGACCAGCATGTCTCACCTACTCAAACTCCTTTACTCCACGTACTATTCATGAACATTTAACTTCTCTCCATTTATCAAATTCGAACCATGGTACTTATCCAGGCGATCTGGTGCAGGAACCCTTAATCCGGAGTGCCTACCACGAGTCCCTCACTAACAATGCTCTATTGAGGCAGGTAACTATTTAACTTGAAAATGGCAATATTTTGGATGCTAGCTCTTGTGATCAAATTGCAGCCAAACTTTGCATGCTGATCATCAACTTTCTAATTTTCATCTGTAGGCAATGGATCTCGATCTCCAACGTCCACATTCATCTTCAATCTCACTCTATGATCATGGATTCAGAACCTCTGATACTTCTTACCTTGGACTCTATTAAACATGAAGAATATGCCATATCATTCTTCTCCTATGTTTTGTACATATGCCGGTATAGCCTTGTTATAGGATGTAAATACCACATACTTAGGAAATAATATAGAGTCTAATTATAAGGTTTCTAATTAGTCTACTTTCCGATATAGGATCTAATTGTAGGGATCTTAATTAGTCTACTTTCCTATATAGAGTTCCTATCTTGTATATAAAGGATAGATTGATGAATGTAAAATTTAGAGAAAATATTTGTTTTCTTCTCCTATGTTTTCATATCATTCTTCTCCTATGTTTTGTATCTATATGCCTGTATACCTGTATAGCCTTCAGTGTTCTCCCCTGAGGCACCTTCATGTTCTGTCTTTTTCACGAGGGAAGCCAGTGGTTTTTTCTTTCTATTTTCATTAACCAAAGCTCCTTCCTGATTCTTGGGCCATGTTCGTGCACTTAGAGCTGAATTCATATGCTGGCGGACAATTGACCCATGGAATTAACCATGCCATCTATTATTGCATGAAGTAACGTTATTTTATTTTCATTCAAGTCCTGTTGGATTCTTCTTCTTCTTTTGGGTGATTTGTTTTCCATTTAACAACCCTTCACCTTCTTTTTTTTTGTGTAATCCGAACATTTTTTATTAAAGAATAAATTTTTTTCATTCAATAAATTAAGTTGGTTCTAGTTTTTTTTTTCCATATATATAGGATTTGTGATAATTTTAAATATAAACATTTTTTAAATACAAAATATTTTAAAATTAATTATTATCATAATTCCGAAAAAATAATCTTAAAAAATGTTCCCGAGGCGTGACCTTGAATGGCAAGGAGCTTGTGATCTGCACAGCATTTAGAGGATCGAATTAAGGCATATCCCTTGTAAGAACTCAAAA